>CAKNZS020000027.1:0-23516 GCA_932273885.2 Leucozona laternaria
GGGGAAATCATGACGACGCCAAAACAGGGATTACAACGAGGGCTGGAAGCCCGACATATCGAGCTTATTGCCTTAGGAGGGACTATTGGTGTAGGTCTATTTATGGGGTCAGCAAGTACCTTAAAATGGGCTGGTCCATCAGTATTACTGGCCTATATTATTGCTGGCTTATTTGTCTTTTTCATTATGCGCTCCATGGGCGAAATGCTTTTTCTAGAGCCAGTGACGGGATCCTTCGCATCGTTTGGTCATAAATATCTCAGCCCATTTTGGGGATGTTTAACGGCTTGGGGTTACTGGTTTATGTGGGTAGCTGTCGGTATCTCCGAAATTACAGCAATTGGTGTATATGCAGAATTGTGGTTCCCAGATGTTCCACAATGGATATTTGCTATTATCGCTGTGGCTTTAGTTGCTGCGGCTAATTTAGCGGCAGTAAGATTGTATGGCGAATTAGAGTTTTGGTTTGCGATGATTAAAGTCACGACCATCATTGTGATGATATTGATTGGATTAGGATTAATATTCTTTGGTATCGGGAATAATTTTGAGCCTATAGGGCTGGCAAATTTAACCGAACACGGAGGATTTTTTGCCGGCGGCTGGAAAGGTTTTTTATTTGCTCTTTGTATTGTTGTGGCTTCTTATCAAGGCGTTGAGCTAGTTGGGATCACTGCGGGTGAGGCTAAAAATCCACAAGTTACTTTACGTAAAGCTATTGGCAATATTTTGTGGCGGATCCTAATTTTTTATGTCGGTGCTATTTTTATTGTTGTCACGCTGTTCCCTTGGACGGAAGTCGGCCATCAAGGCAGCCCATTCGTTATGACATTTGCTAAAGTGGGGATTGTCTCTGCGGCTGCTGTGATTAACTTTGTGGTCTTAACGGCTGCGCTCTCGGGATGTAATAGTGGGATGTATAGCGGGGGGCGGATGCTTTACGCATTGGCGCAGAATAAACAGTTACCCGCCTCATTATTAAAAGTTACAGCGAATGGAGTGCCTGCGCGTTGTGTAGGGATAACGATTCTGTGTTTAATTGCAGGATCTAGCTTAAATTATATTATCCCTGATCCGCAGTCGGTATTTATTTACGTCTATAGTGCCAGTGTTCTTCCGGGGATGGTGCCGTGGTTTGTTATTTTAACCAGCCAATTACGTTTTCGTCAGCAAAATAAAGCTCAATTAGTCGGGCATCCTTTTAAATCAATAGCCTTCCCTTGGGTTAACTACCTTACATTACTTTTCTTAGTGTGCGTATTAGTTGGGATGGCATTAAATCCTGATACTCGACTATCGTTGATAGTGGGAGGTATTTTTCTGTCTATTGTTTCAATCATGTATTTTATTACTCGCGGCATAAATCGAAAAAATTAAAATTTTTACGATTATTTTGTCAGCTCAAATCTGTTTAAAGCGAGAAAAGAGGGCATAATTGCTCTCTTTATCGACGAAATGAACAAAACTAGAGCAAACAGTAATTTTATTTTAAAAAGCACTAGACAGCAGGGGCATAAATCCGTACTATCCTCATCCGCAACGGCGTGAAGCGCCCGTAGCTCAGCTGGATAGAGCGCTGCCCTCCGGAGGCAGAGGTCTCAGGTTCGAATCCTGTCGGGCGCACCACTTTTGAAGTGTGTCTAGCTACGGTCTGATAAATCGTTGTTGCATGCAGTAAAATGTAGTAAAATGATAACTAAGCTTTAAAAGTAAAGTTATGGTGGCTATAGCTCAGTTGGTAGAGCCCTGGATTGTGATTCCAGTTGTCGTGGGTTCGAGCCCCATTAGCCACCCCATTTTTTATGATGCCTTGCGATGGTGGCGGAATTGGTAGACGCGCTAGCTTCAGGTGTTAGTGTCCTTACGGACGTGGGGGTTCAAGTCCCCCCCTTCGCACCATAAAAAATTGAGCGGATGTGTAATATAAAGTTGTAAAGTGTTATTCCCAATAAACACTATAAATCGGCGAGTAGCGCAGCTTGGTAGCGCAACTGGTTTGGGACCAGTGGGTCGGAGGTTCGAATCCTCTCTCGCCGACCAAATTTAAGAACCCTGCTTATAGCGGGGTTTTTGCTATTTAGTTATTACTCAGCAATTGCATCAGTGATTATTCCATTCGTTATATTCTATTCATTATAGCTGCTTACGTTATTGAATTATTTTTTCTTCATTTCGATGGTATCCTATCCAAAGAGTGTAATCATATTAAATCGCATTATCCCTTTCTTAGATCCAATCTTTTCTCCTAATGAGTATTTATCTTATTCTGTGATGCAATTATTTTTATTTGTAATACTATTTACGGCTAAAATATTTACGGCTAAAAGTTGCCTATTTATGCTTAGTAAAGGAGGGCGAAAAATTGATGATCGCGCTCTCAGTAACATACTGTTATTAAAAGAATAATTATTATTGTCGCTATTTTATTATATATTTATTATTAATTGTCTCAAATCAGAGACATTTTACCTATTGATTTTTAATGATATTTTTTAATTGTCATTTAAGCGTCTCTATATTGAGACACTTATCTACATGATACTTTTGTGGAAAGAATATTTTTATTTGCGGGTTAATATGTGCGTACTGAATAAACGCATAACTAGAATGCCAGCGCCAGGATTAGGCATGAGAATTAATCAATAAGGTTTATATTCTCTCTTTTTAAAAGTTGGCATGATTACTGCATTATTATTGATGTAGATGCTCATCCTATTTATTATGACAGCCAATGCTTCATAAAGCCGGGGATGATGCAGAGTCGATTATCGGTGCCTATTGTCCAATATAGATGAGTAAGATTAGCCATCTTTTCATCAGCCAGTGGACGTAACGTTGAGTGAGGCACCACCCGTCTGTAGACCTGATTGTATTTTTATACACCTGCCTGTTGGTAGGTGTTTTTTTTTGCCTAATTTTTTTTAAACAAATGAAGAAAATAGTTTTTTATACAAAATAATACATACGGCACAATTTTAGAGTAATAATTTTTGGTAGGAAAAATAGCAGATAATACTAAGAGAGAATGCCAGCGGATAATTCTTTATTCGCTGGCTATATAATAATCTTGAATATTATACTTTGTGCTTACGATTACAAAACCAGTGGGTAAACCAACGGGTAATTTGAATGTAACACAGGATAACTAAAGTAATAATAAATGAGCCTTTATCTAATGCATCTAAATTAGATGCAATCAAAGGGACAAAAATAATTGGGGAGAGGATAAGTAATAGCAGATCAAAGAAAGCCTGCAATCTGCCTTTGGAGGAGATTATCCATCGCCATAGTGTACGAATTACATTCATGCCGGTATCCTGATAGTTAAATATATTGGGTATAGTTGATTGTAAATCATACTGTTAGTTTTACACTAAATAAATCGTTTATAACATAAAGAAATACAGTTTGTTTGATATCGGCATTATTCCAAATAGTATTAATAATATCGTATTGCTATCTTTCTTGGTTAAATTTATTTATTGATTTTTTAATGAAGCAATAAGTATATTTTACTCGCCAACATCCATCTATTTTTGATGGATATTTGATTATCTACTGTTATTTTAGAGAACATTATCACTAAATAGATTCATATTTTTTTGATAATTGATTTTTAGAACAATTTTTCTGTGCCGTTATTTTGTGGGCGCCGTAATAAAAAAACGCTACATATCAATGTAGCGTTTGTAGAAAGTCACGGGTTAGAGCTAAAAATACCCTCAACATATATTGTTGAGGTTATTCACGTTCTTTCTTTAAGGTATGTATTAATGCTTCTTGACGTACTTTTGCCGCTTCTTCTGGTTTTTTCAGCTTATCGAGAGCATCCGCTAGCCAAGCAGCATCATGCGGATCTGTCCGCTGTGCTAATGCGGCTTTAAAGTAGCTTTCTGCCTTCTCCCATTCAGCATGTTGTAATGCCATCTGTCCCAGCGTACTGTTTAATAATGGTGTCGCCCCTGAATGCTTAATTAAGTGTAATAAGACTTTTTCTAGCGCTTCAGGATGGTTGGTTTTTATCCGTGGAACAAGTAATAATAAACGTTCATCGTATTGCTGTTTTAGCCCATCGAGGATGATTTTTTGTGCACCCTCGTGATCGCCACATTCAATTAAATGCTCGGCGATAAACGATTGCAGGGCTATTTCATGACGGACTTTACGGCTTTGAGCTTTCCACCATCGAGTTAATCCTTCACTGCCATCTTCGGCCATACACTGATTCATTAAACCTTTATAAGCTTTAAGGCGCAGCGTTTCTAACTCATCATCGGTATGAATTTTTTCTTTACCGATAATTGGTAATAATTCAATTAAAGCCTGATAAGCTCCTGATTTCAGATACGCTTGCTCAGCAAGGCGCAGAACTTCAGGATGACGAGGGGCTTTATCTAACAGTTTATCGACCCCTGTTCTGGCAGCAAAAATTTCGCCTTCAGCTAATTGAATCCTTACCCGAGTTATATCAACGGGTAATTGTTCATTACCGGCGACTTCAGCAGCGCGATCAAGATATTGATGGGTACGATATTCATCCCCGCGTTGTTGTGCGGCTTCGGCAGCAAGCAGATAGTTAATGACCGGCTGTTGTGAATAATCAGCATGTTTACTCATTAATTTTTCAACTTGTTTGAAATCACCTTCTGCTAGTTTTAGTAGTGCTTTTTGTGTTTGATCATGGGCTTTATGATATTTGCGCCCGGATATCCAACCACGAGTACGAGATGTTGTGCTGACAAAACGTCGATAGCACCAGCCAATGAATAGCAAAATAAATTGCAGTAGGACAAAGCATAAAACTAAGCTGGTAACACTGGTGACAATATCGTAATTATCAGTTCGAATAAGCACATAGCCTTGGTGACCTGATAAAACAGGTCCCAAAATAATGCCAGCAATCAGGATGATAAAAAGGAGCAGAACTTTAATCATTAATTAACTCTCCTGTGTGGCCGAGTGAGTAGGTTTTGCTAGTCGGTCAGTACTTTTCTCTGTAGACGGCTCTCTCGGTGTTTTCTCGCTTGGCTGAGGCTCTGTCGGTTGCGCTTCTGGCTGTTTGGTTTCAGGAAGTACGCTTTCTGACGCTTGGGTTAGTAGATTACGGACGCGAGTTTGCATCACCTTCTCTAATTTTGGTTGGCTCTCTAGTGAATCTGGCATTTCTACCGCAATATGCTGATTTAAAAGAGTATCTACTTCAGAAAGAAAGGCTTTAGTCGCTGGGTCATCAACATCAAAATAAGCTCTTATCCAAGTAGAAACTTGATCTAATGATTGTTTATAGATTTGTTCTTGATAACGCGGTACAGCTTGAGCTGCAATTAATAATTGTGAGCGGATATTTTCACGCAGATAAATATCTTGATTTGGTGCGAGCAGAGGGGTTTCTGAGCCATCGCGTGCACGAACCGTAACAAAATTATTGGTGAAGCTTTTCCAACTACGCGATAAGTTCTGCTGCCAGTCTGAAATATCGCCAGAAACTTCGCCATTATCCTCATCCATCATGGCATCATCACGGTGAATATCTGCGACACGTAAATTATCAACTTCATTACTTAGCTGATTTAGGCGCAGAATTATCCCGTCGTAGTCAACTTGATTAATAGTGGCTAATTTGCTGATATCATTATTAATTGATTTTCTAATATCTAATAAACTTGGGTCATTCATCTCCGCTAAACTTGAATCGGCACTTTTTAATAATACCGCCGCGGTAACGGGATCATGGTCATTCCACAGTTTACGACCGGCCATTTTTACCATGAAATCAGCTTGAGCAATCAGCCAGTTTTTAACGTCAGAACTAGAAAGTGCGGTGACATGCGCTTGTAATTCCTGCATACGTCGGTCTAACTGTTTCTGGTATTCGCTCGTTTTATCATTCAATGCAGAATGAGCGCTGAGAAGATCATCTAAGCGCATTTTTTCAGTTTTTTGTTGCTCGATTAAATCATTCATTTGTTGTTTGAGGTCATTATTTTCATTAGCTAACTGAATATTTTGTTGGTGAGTATAATAAAGTCCGCCACCAATAATGATAATAATTGCGATAGCTATAGCGCTACCCACTAGGCCAGAACGTTTTTTGGTACGAGACGGCTCGGTGGTGATATCCGTTGTCTCTTTGTGATTATCCGTCTCGGTAGATTTATTGTGTTCCGTCATAAATTAGCATCCCATGTCGGTTGAAATTAATGCGTTTAATAAAGCATTATTATCTGCACTGTTAGCCACATCTATATTTTTCCATCCCATCTCATGGGCGATGTTGGCGATTCTGTGACTGACAACTAACAAGTGGCGCGAATACCACCAATCTTGATAATCATCAGCAATTAAATGTGTCAGTAGATTTAACTGCTGCCCACTGGTTACTACAATGGTTGAAATATTTTTTGTTCGCCATTGGGCATTGAATAGCGATATTTCATAGTTGATCGCTTGGCGTGAATAGCATTCACAATAATCAATGTAGGCTCCACGCGAACGTAAGGTGGAAGCTAATAATTCTCTACCACCATTGCCCCGTAATAACAGTACTTTTTTACCTTCCAGAAATTGTAATTCTGGCAGAGCGAGCAGAATTTCACTCGTTTCACCGTCCTCAGGCCAAACTATCGTTCGCCCAGTGATTTGCTGAAACATCTTGCCTGTCGAACCGCCTATTCCATAGTAGGATAGCTTATTTGGCCAATTCAGTCCCGCTTGTTGCAGCCTTGAATTGGCGTACCAGACAGCATTTTTGGACAAAAGAAACACTAAATCCGTAGATTCTAACTGGTCAAGCTTTGTGGGTAAGTTGGGCAGTTCACTTCCCGGTATAATATTAATTAATGGGGCATGGTAGGCTGTTAGCCCCTGAGTTTTTAATAGTTCCACCAGCTGTTCTCCATTGGGAGACGGCCGGGTCACTAAGATACTCATTTTGGTGCATTCCCTTGGTAGACCTCGGTAAGGATCTCACGTGCGCCTTTATTGAGCAATTCTTCCGCTAGCGAAATACCCGCTTGCTGTGCTTGATCTGGGCTAAATGTACGTTCGCCACGGATCATAGTGCGACCATCAGGCGCGCCAACTAACGCACGCAGCCAAAGTTGCTGGCCTTGCCAGATAGCATAACTGCCGATAGGAACTTGGCAACCGCCTTCTAAGCGCATATTCATGGCTCGCTCTGCCTCGACACAGACAGCGGTGGCTGAATGGTTTAAGGCTGCAAGCAGTGCTTGAGTACGGCTATCTGACAGACGACATTCAATACCAACAGCACCTTGGCCGACCGCGGGTAATGAGATTTCTGGCGCCATTGCTTGGCGAATACGATCCTCTAGCCCTAAGCGTTTAAGGCCGGCAACTGCTAAGATAATAGCGTCATATTCACCATTATCTAGTTTACTCAAGCGAGTACCGACATTACCGCGTAAATCACGAATTTGAAGGTCAGGACGCCGTTCTTTTAATTGGCATTGGCGGCGTAAACTGGATGTGCCGACGATACTACCAATGGGGAGTTGTTCAAGTGATGAATATTGATTAGAAACAAACGCATCTCGTGGGTCTTCACGTTCACAGATAGTGACTAATCCTAATCCTTCAGGAAATTCTACCGGAACATCTTTCATCGAGTGGACGGCAATATCAGCCCGCCCTTCAAGTAAGGCTAATTCGAGTTCTTTAACAAATAATCCTTTGCCACCGACTTTGGCTAGCGGAGTATCCAAAATGATATCGCCTTTTGTCACCATAGGAACCAGTTCCACGACTAAGTCAGGATAAGCTTGTTCTAACTGTGTTTTTACATATATCGCTTGCCACATAGCAAGTGGGCTTTGGCGAGTAGCGATGCGAATTATATTGTTTGATGTCATTTTTTTATACTCAGGCTCAAGTTAAGCCAGGAATTAACCGTAAAATTAGTATTACTTTTAACATTTTGCTGCCTATTTTTCTAGTTACAGGCGCGGGAGTTTGTGTTTAGTCACTGTTTGGTGCGTGATAATGCGTGGTTTCAGTGTAGTTTAGATTTTTTTTATTATGCCAATATGATGATTTATCGAAAGGGAATTATCAGCCTTTTATTAAATCGTTTAATTTTACCGTGAGTAGCGATTATTTTAGGTTATGAGCCATTTTTTTAGCAAAATGTGCGATTTTTTTATAATGTTAGTTGGCGTCGAATTAAAAAATAAGTGAATCGTTCAAGCTATGGTGTCCCGTGGTTTTGCAATCAATTTGATATAAGTAAGATTATGGTGAATTAACGCAACACCGGCTAAATTTTCCCTTATAAAACAAAGGATATTAGTCTGTTTAAAAAATAAAAAGTCTTTTTATACAATATGTTGAAAACTGCACTGATGAAAAAATGAACGTCAAATATTAGTGTGATCTACTTTACCCTTTTGATGCAAGGTGTTAGATTGATCACGTTTCCGACAATTCATTTGAAAAACTTCTAAAAACTATTATATCCAAATTCATTCGAGTTGCTGCAAGGCAAAATTTGAAGACCGGTTAATCCATAGGATTAATCATGAGCTTCGTATAATAGGCGTCAGCAAGTACATCTATAATGTGAGTTTGAAAAGTATAGCGGATATATTTGTTGGGAGCTGGGGGAGTAGTATCCCTAATAGATGTTGGGGATAGTCCCTAAGAGATCGATATCCCCAGTATTTTTATTAACGATTGGTTCAAATCAGGCGAGACTCTTGTACCTCTATATTGAAACATTAAAGCAGAGACTGGATGCAATCAACCAACTTCGGTTAGAGCGGGCGACATCCTCAATGAGTGAGGCTTTTCAACAAGTCTATAGCCTGTTGCCTGTCTTGTTTCATTATCACCATCCTATGCTTCCTGGCTATATTGAAGGGCATGTACCTCATGGTGTTTGTTATTTCTCTCCAGATGCACATCAACTTGGTTGGCTTAATCAGTTTGAAAAATATTTGCCGTGTGAAGTTATTCATCAAATAGAGAGTGGTGAGTTACCACTTACGGGTATCTATTCGATGGGCAGCACTTCATCTATAGGCCAAAGTATTTGTTCTGATTTAGATATTTGGGTTTGTCATCCTTCCTGGCTCGATAATGAAGAAAAACAGCGACTACAACAAAAATGTAGCTTAATTGAGCAATGGGCTGCCTCTTTAGGCATTGAAGTGACACTATTTTTGATTGATGAAAATCGTTTTCGTCATCACGCGAGCGGCCATCTTGGTGGTGAAGATTGTGGTTCAACCCAGCATATATTATTACTTGATGAATTTTATCGCACCGCAGTACGTATGGCAGGTAAACGTTTATTATGGACAATGGTGCCGGTCGAAGAAGAAAATAATTATGATGAATATGTTATGTCGCTGTACGCACAAGGCGTATTGGCTCCCAATGAATGGTTAGATTTAGGCGGACTAGGTGAACTTTCTGCGGAGGAATACTTCGGTGCAAGCTTGTGGCAACTTTATAAGAGTGTTGATTCACCTTATAAGGCCGTTTTAAAAAGTATTTTATTAGAATCTTATTCTTGGGATTATCCGACCGGTAAATTACTGGCATTAGAATTTAAGCAGCATTTACATGCGGGAGAAATCGTTTGTTATGGCTTAGATTCTTATTGTTTGATGCTTGATAGAGTTACACGCTATCTTACTGAAATTCATGATTTTACCCGCCTTGATCTGATTCGCCGTTGTTTTTATCTTAAAGTTTGTGAAAAACTGTCCAAAGAAACACAAAATGCTTGCTCAGGTTGGCGTCGCCATATTTTAAGCCAGCTTGTCGAATCATGGGGTTGGGATAAAGAGCGGCTAAATATTCTTGATGAACGTCATCAATGGAAAATAGAGCGGGTGCGTGAAGCGCATAATGAATTGCTTGATACCATGATGCAGAGTTACCGCAACTTGATCCGTTTTGCTCGTCGCAATAATTTAAGTGTGAGCGCTAGCCCGCAAGATATCGGCGTGCTGACCCGTAAACTGTATGCTGCCTTCGAAGCATTACCGGGCAAAGTGACATTAGTCAATCCACAAATATCCCCGGATCTGTCTGAAAATCATCTTACTTTTATTTATGTGCCTCCGGGTAGGGCTAATCGCAGTGGATGGTATTTATACAATCAGGCGCCGGGGATTGAGACAATTATTGGGCATCAACCGCTAGAATATAATCGTTATTTAAATAAACTGGTGGCATGGGCTTATTTTAATGGCTTATTAACCGAGTCATCAACGGTATATATGCATCATGGGCAGTCTCAGTGCGATAAACAAAAATTATTGGAACTCATCGATGATGTTTCGAGCCATTTTCCAATTCGTTTACCCGCCCCGACTCCGAAGGCATTGTATAGCCCGTGTGAAATTCGACATTTAGCGATTATCGTTAATTTAGAACAAGATCCGACGCAAGAATTTTCTAACCAAGTGGTACATTTTGATTTCCGTAAGTTAGATATCTTTAGTTTTGGTGCTCCTCAACAGTGCCTTATTGGCAGTATCGATTTGTTATATCGTAATTCATGGAATGAAGTTAGGACGTTGCATTTTAGCGGAGAGCAATCGATGCTTGAGGCGTTAAAAACAATTTTAGGGAAAATGCATCAAGATGCTTCTCCGCCTGATTCGGTTGAAGTTTTTTGTTATAGCCAGCATTTACGTGGATTGATCCGAACTCGTGTTCAGCAGCTAATTTCAGAGTGTGTTGAGTTACGTTTATCCAGTAATCGGCATGATCCAGGGCGTTTTAAACCGTTACGTATCGCCGGGCAAATGTGGGGATTATTTTTCGAGCGGCTTAATGTTTCGGTACAAAAATTGGAAAATGCGGTCGAGTTTTATGGGGCAATTTCGCATAATAAATTGCATGGCTTACCGATAAAATTAAATGCCAAAGAGACGCATCATTTGCCGGCGGTAGTTGATGGCTATGCCAGTGAAGGGATTGTTCAATTCTTTTTTGAGAATACCGACGATGGCAAAGGTTTTAATATTTATGTGCTTGATGAGGCTAATCGCGTGGAAATTTACTCGCATTGTGAAGGCAGTAAAGAAGAGCTAGTCCGTGATGTCAGTCGTTTTTATTCCTCATCACACGATCGCTTTACCTATGGTGCTAATTTCATTAATTTTAATTTACCGCAATTTTATCAAATCATTAAAAATAATGGGCATAATCAAGTCATTCCGTTTGCTGGCGGTGCTTGGGCATTAGTTACTGAGCAGGTAAACAGCGACGATGGGCGATTAAACAAACATTATTCCGATGTATGCTCAATGCATAATTAGTATCAAAGTCATTATTTAATTTAAAGAATAACCGCGATTAAATTAAATAAACGTATTCAGGAGGACGATTATGTCCTCCTGAATATGTAAAACTGGAATTAGTGATTAAATGTAAATTTCTCGCCACATTGTGCACTTATCGCCTCAGAAAGCATATCTAAAAAATTTCCTGCTGAACGATCACATATCCACTGTTGCTGTTGATAATTAAAATGATAGCCGCCTTGACGAGTTGCTAGCCAAATTTGATGGAATGGTTCTTGGCGATTAATAATAATTTTGCTGCCATCTTCAAAGCTGAGTGTCATTACACCGCCATTAGTTTCACAGTCAATATCCGCATCACCCAGGTAATTATCGAGCTGCTCTTCGAGTTGTTGCATCAACTGGTCGGCCAATTGATGGAATTCAGTATCGTTCATCAGTTAAATTCCTATTTGCTTTTCGTCCGCATGGTAGCGATTATAGGGGATAATGATGCAAGTATTACAGGCAAAAAGACAATGAAAAAACAATTGTGCGGATTTTTAGCTCTTATGGCAGTACTTTCTCTCTCTGGTTGTGGTTTAAAAGGGCCGCTTTATTCTCCGCCTGAATCGTTAGAAACGACCCATGCTACCGATAGCTCACAGACAACATCGTCTCAAAGCCTATCAGACGATAGCAATATAAAAAATTAGTCCAAACAATGCGTTGTTTCTACGGAGCGATATAATATGCACTTTTCCAAAATGCATGGTTTAGGTAATGATTTTATGGTGGTCGATGGCGTCACTCAAAACGTTTATTTTTCACCAGAGTTAATTTGTCGTTTAGCCGACAGACATACAGGTATTGGTTTTGATCAATTACTATTGGTCGAAGCGCCTTACGATCCTGAACTTGATTTTCATTACCGTATTTTTAATGCGGATGGCAGTGAGGTCGCACAGTGTGGAAATGGTGCACGCTGTTTTGCTCGCTTTGTTCGCTTAAAAGGTTTGACTAATAAGCGTCAAATTAAAGTTAGTACCCAGTCAGGGCGTATGATCCTCAATATTACTGATAACGATAATGTTTGTGTCAATATGGGGGAACCCGAATTTGAACCCCAAAAAGTACCATTTCGCGCGGTAAAGGTAGAAAAAACCTATATTATCCGAGCAGAAGAAAGAACCGTATTATGTGGTGTCGTATCGATGGGTAATCCACATTGTGTAGTGCAAGTTGAAAGTATTACTACCGCCGAAGTTGAAATAATCGGTCCAGCGCTTGAAAGCCATGAGCGCTTCCCTGAAAGAGCAAATATTGGTTTTATGGAAGTGATTAATCCGAGCCATATTCGTCTACGAGTTTATGAGCGAGGTGCCGGAGAAACCCAAGCATGCGGCAGTGGTGCATGTGCGGCTGTCGCGATTGGTATTCAGCAGGGGCTGCTCAGCGATAATGTACAGGTCGATTTACCCGGTGGATCACTAGAAATTCGTTGGGAAGGGCCGGGGACACCATTGTTTATGACAGGACCCGCGACTCATGTATATGATGGCGTTATACAAATTTAAGCCCAATAATCGCGTTCTAACGTTGATGTTGCTAGCTTATTTGGCGTTTGCGCGTTAATAAGAGGTCGATGATGGATAAAATAGATGTAAAGCTCAGCGTGTCCGCTGATCTTAATGATCAGACGGTAGCGGAGTATTTACAAAACCATCCGGAGTTTTTTCTCCGAAATGCCCTGCAAGTTGAACAAATGAAGGTACCGCATCCGGTGATTGGCGCAGTTTCATTACCTGAATGGATTATGAATCGACAGCGTATTCAACTGCAGCAGCTAGAGCAAGATATTCTGTTTATCGTCGAGCAAGCGAGAGAAAACCAGCAGTTATTTGATCAACTATTAGCGCTAATCATCGAGTTAGCAACAGCCGGTAGTTTGAGTGAAATGTTAAATCGATTAAACCGTTGGGCGAAATATTTAGGTTTATCTAGTGCATCGATACGACTATTTAGTGATCGGTGGAATTTATCTGCGCCGCTTGATGCCCAAGATTTGGTTCTTCATCGACCTCAATTTGACGCTATTCGCCTGCAACGGTTTGGTGAGCAGAAAACGTATTTAGGCAGTTTAAACGGCTCGGAATTACTGTTACTACTGCCAAAGACCATGCATGTAGGTTCAGTGTCTATTTCATTACTGGGCCCTTGTGGTGAGTTAGGCGTACTTATTTTTACGAGCCGAGATAGACAACACTATCAGGCAGGAATGGGTACGGTGATGTTGGAAAAGCTGGCACAATTACTGCCGCGTTTATTGTCGAAATGGATCTCTCGATTATGAGTAGCCAACTACATGAACAATTAGCAGAAAAAACAGAGATATACTTACAATATTTGCGAGTTGAACGACGTTTAAGTGCGGTCACGATTACTAATTATCGTCGTCAATTGGCAACGGTGATCCAAATGCTGGTGGAGATGAAAATTGACGATTGGGCAAAAATGGATACTCCGATCGTACGTAATATTGCGGCGAAAAGTCGACGAGCAGGATTACAATCTGCCAGCATGGCATTGCGTTTGTCTGCATTGCGCAGTTTTTGTGATTGGATGGTACAGCAAGGCGAATTAACCGCGAATCCAGTAAAAGCGGTACGGGCTCCAAAAGCAAAAAAACCGTTACCGAAAAATATGGATGTTGATGAAATCGCTCAGTTACTCAATATTGATCAAGGCGATCCCTTATCGGTTAGAGATCGCACGATGCTGGAAGTTATGTATGGTGCGGGACTCCGTCTCTCTGAACTGGTTGGTTTAGACATCTCGCATGTTTCACTTTCAACGGGGGACGTCCGAGTGATGGGGAAAGGCAGCAAAGAGCGCAAAGTTCCTTTGGGGCGGACGGCGGTTAACTGGTTAACGCAGTGGCTTGAAATGCGTGAATTATATGAGCCAGAAGATGATGCGATATTTGTCTCTACGCAGAGTGGGCGACGAATGTCAGCGCGAAATGTACAAAAACGTTTTGCATTATGGGGTATTAAGCAGGGTATAAATAGCCATATTAATCCCCATAAACTTCGTCACTCATTTGCGACCCACATTTTGGAATCGAGTGGCAACTTACGGGGTGTGCAGGAATTATTGGGACATGCAAATCTGTCAACAACTCAGATTTATACCCATCTTGATTTCCAACATTTAGCCAATGTCTATGATGTCGCCCACCCCAGAGCAAAGAGGGAGAAATCTTAATGCATTTTTATCGACCATTGGCCCCCATCAAAGCGATGACATTTGATCTGGATGATACCTTGTATGATAACCATCCCGTGATTGAAAAAACTGAGCGGCAAGTTCTACAATTTATTCGTGAATTTGATCTACGTTTTGCTCAATTTAATCATGACGATCTCGATGCGTATCGACAGATCTTACTCGAACAAGACGCCAATATTTATCATGATGTGACGGAATGGCGTTGGCAAGCCGCAAAAATGATGCTGTGTCATTACGGTTATTCTCGAGAACAGGCAATTCAAGGCGCGGATGACATCATGGCTCACTTTGCTTATTGGCGTAATCAGATTAATGTGCCGGAATCGACGCATACCACATTAGCGGCATTAGCAGAAAAACTTCCTTTAGTGGCGATAACTAACGGTAATGCAGAACCTACCGCTTGCGGTTTAAATGATTATTTTCAGTTTGTTCTGAAAGCCGGCCCAGATGGTCGCTCTAAGCCATATTGTGATATGTATTGCTCTGCCGCAGATAAATTAAATATTCCTGCCAACAATATTTTGCATATAGGGGATAATTTACAGACCGATATCGAAGGTGCTATCCGCAGCGGTATGCAAGCGTGCTGGATAAATATGGACAATAAAACGTTAATGGCAGAAAAAGAGAGCCGGTTAGTTCCGCATATTGAAATTTCAAATTTGGCTTCTCTGCTGACGCTGTTATAATTCTTTTCTCTGGATAAATCCACAGTGGTTTTATACTGCTGTACTGCTTTGATGGTAATTATGGACGTCTCTAATCTGCTCGAAGGCCTCAATGATAAACAGCGTGATGCAGTGGCTGCAGCACGAACTAACCTCCTAGTATTGGCGGGGGCGGGCAGTGGTAAAACCCGTGTTTTGGTACACCGTATTGCTTGGCTGATGTCAGTAGAGCATGCTTCGCCGTTCTCAATCATGGCGGTGACGTTCACCAATAAAGCAGCCGCAGAAATGCGTCACCGGATTAATCAATTGATAGGCAGTAGCGAAGGTGGTATGTGGATTGGGACGTTTCATGGTCTTGCCCACCGTTTATTGCGCCAGCATTATATGGATGCCGGATTACCCCAAGATTTTCAAATTCTCGATAGCGATGATCAATATCGATTGATCCGTCGATTGCTTAAAGCGATGAATCTCGACGAGAAACAATGGCCGCCACGTCAGGGTATGTGGTACATCAATGGGAAAAAAGATGAAGGTCTGCGCCCGCAGCATATCGAAAGCTATGGAAACCCAGTCGAATCAACATGGCTTAAAGTTTATCAAGCCTATCAAGAAGCTTGTGATCGTGCTGGGTTAGTTGATTTCGCTGAATTATTATTACGTGCCCACGAATTATGGCTGAATAAACCACATATTCTTAATCATTACCGTGAACGCTTTACCAATATTTTGGTTGATGAGTTTCAAGATACTAACAGTATTCAATATGCTTGGATTAGAGTATTGGCGGGTGATACAGGTAAAGTAATGATAGTGGGGGATGACGATCAATCTATTTATGGTTGGCGTGGAGCGCAAGTTGAAAATATTCAGCGTTTTTTGAAAGACTTTCCGGGAGCGGAGACTATCCGCCTTGAACAGAACTATCGTTCAACCAATAATATTTTGAAAGCCGCTAATACTTTGATTGCGAATAATAGCGATCGATTAGGTAAAAATTTATGGACCGAAGGCGGCGATGGCGAGCCGATTTCTCTCTACTGCGCTTTTAATGAATTAGACGAATCGCGTTATGTCGTGAGCCGAATCCGCCAGTGGCATGAAAATGGTGGAGCATTGCGTGATTGCGCGATTTTATACCGCAGTAATGCTCAGTCACGGGTATTGGAAGAAGCCTTAATCCAAGGGGCCATGGCGTACCGAATTTATGGCGGCCAACGTTTCTTTGAGCGTCAAGAAATTAAAGATGCACTCTCTTATTTACGCTTAATCGCTAATCGTAATGATGATGCTTCGTTTGAGCGTGTTGTTAATACACCAACGCGTGGAATTGGTGAGCGTACATTAGATACGGTTCGACAAACAGCTAGAGCGCAAAAATTAACATTATGGGAAAGTTGTGAATATTTAATTAGGGAACAAGTACTTGGTGGCCGAGCCGCTGCAGCCATTGAACGTTTCCTTGAGTTAATTGATGCCTTAGCTACAGAAACGCAAGAACTGCCTCTGCACGGACAAGCAGATCGAGTTATTAACGATTCTGGGCTACGCGCGATGTATGAGCAAGAAAAAGGCGAGAAAGCTCAAGCTCGTATTGAAAACTTAGAAGAATTAGTTAATGCAACACGTGATTTCAGCTATCAAGATGAAGATCAAGATTTAATGCCATTACAGGCCTTTTTATCCCATGCAGCATTAGAATCAGGCGAGAGCCAAGCAGATGCTAATCAAGATGCTGTTCAGTTAATGACATTACACTCTGCTAAAGGTCTTGAATTTCCGGTGGTCTTTATGGTCGGTGTTGAAGAAGGAATGTTCCCCAGCCAAATGTCATTGGATGAAAGTGGCCGCTTAGAAGAAGAACGTCGTTTGGCTTATGTTGGGATTACTCGCGCAATGGAAAAATTGACGATCACCTATGCTGAAAGTCGACGCTTATATGGCAAAGAAGTGTATCACCGTCCTTCTCGTTTTATTGGCGAATTGCCTGAAGCCTGTATAGAGGAAGTCCGTCTACGCGCTACGGTTTCACGCCCTGTAAATCATCAGCGTTTAGGGACACCAATTAGCAGCAATGATAGTGGATATGCGCTAGGGCAACGCGTTATGCACGCTAAATTTGGTGAGGGGACAATTATTAATTTGGAAGGCAGCGGTGAGCATTGCCGATTGCAAGTCGCTTTTCAAGGACAAGGGATCAAATGGCTGGTGGCGGCTTATGCGAGATTAGAAATCGTTTAAACCGTTCTCTTATCGGTTAGATATATTTATTCTTTTTTGTATACGCTGCATTATGCCGCGGTGGTAGGAGTATTATCGCCGTGGCATCCCTGTATTTTTCTTTACAACAAGATTAATTTTTTCAATATATTTATCAATTCTCGTTGAATCTTATCTATCACTCTGCTCTATTCACGCTTTTTTTGAGGCTATCTATTTAATATTGTTCTTATTTCACTGACCTATTTTTAGCTGATAATTTCTTAGCTTAAGCTATGCCTATAATCCGACCTATGATTTAACTTTATTCTTGATATGCTATTTTAATCCTTGCGATTTAAGTTTTTAATTTTATATTTTCCAGTTTGTGAAGTATAAAATCACTCCGTTTAACTGATGATTAAATTGTCATGAAATCTGAACATCTAATTGATGCTTTAGCGACTCAGGGCTGGTATATCTGGGACGATTTTTTGAGTCTGAAACAAGTGCAGGAAATCAAGCTGGCTATTCCGCAGCAGCTTACTGATGCGCGTATTGGTAATGGTGAGAAGTTACAAGAGAATAAAAATATCCGTGGTGATCAAACTCTTTGGCTGGAGCCTGAGATGGGTGAACCAATAGCTCTTTATATGGATAAAATGGAAGAATTAAGGCAACTCATCAATCGGCAGTTATATCTCGGTTTACGTGATTTCGAAACGCATTATTGCCGTTATCCACAGAGGACATTTTATAAAAAACACTGTGATAATTTTCAAGGTAAAGGGCTACGCAAAGTAACTACTGTACTGTATCTAAATGAATTTTGGCAGTCGGGTGATGGTGGTGAGTTAGCCATGTTCAATAATGATGATCAGCAATTAGCTACCGTCGATCCTATTGGTGGTCGATTAGTGATATTTATGTCAGAAGATTTCCCTCATGAAGTTCTGCCAACAAAGACAGAACGTTGTAGTATTGCGGGCTGGTTCCTCAGTCAAAAAGTATTTTAATTTTTCATTTATAACAAGATAAATTAATCAGCCTATTACCACCTCTTATTTAGAGGTGGGCTTTTTATTCAGCCTATTTACAGCTAAAGCTTATTGTTTTATTTTTAATTCTCTAGTAATGTTCAAACTCCTTATTGAAAGGAGTAAATGGGGATTATCGAAGAAGTAAATGGGTATTATATGAGGAGTAAGTTATTATTAGAAAATTACTAATAAATTAATATAAATAATAAAAGTGATTAAATAATAATTAACTTATTAAACTAACTTATAGTAATGGTGTATACAAACCGGAGATATTTTAGGTAATGGACTATCTAATAATAGAAATTTTATATCATGGTATTATGTCAAAAATCTATAAACGAGATAATAAGGATAAGTCTTTATAAAATGTAATCAAATATTTTGGATGATGAGTTTACTCTTAGTAGTGATGCAATAAATACTTATGGTGTTGATCATTTAATTAATAATATAAGTTATTGTGGTAATAAGAGTGTTGATAGTGTGATTTTTATTATATATATGTCAATATAACACTTAATATATTGTTTATTTTAAATATCTACTATTTATTGATTTGCAATTTTATTTTAAAGCAATACTAATAATGTTACTTTTTTATAATTATAATGTAAGTTATTATTTAATATAGATTATGAATTTAATTTATATCTATTTAGTTTCCATTTTACTATAATTTCAGTTTAATTATATATTACCCTTTTTATTCCTGCCAATTTTTCCTATTCATTAAATTTAACTATAGAAGGATATATAATAAATATAGATATTAATAATAGATCTAATCATGAAATAAATCAAGAAATTGATATGCAAATTAGAATTTCTACGGCTAAGCATAATTTTCCTATATTATCTGATTTATATTTTGAATATAAAAAAACATTAGTAGATTCAATTAACGAATTAAATAATATAAAAAACAATAATTTTGAGAATACTAGTGAGGATGAAAATACTAATCTAGTAGATATGTTAATGAAATCAATTGATATTGCTATAATTAATGGAGTGAATAATAGTAGAGAATATATGGAGGCAGATATTGAAAGAGGAATACCATTAGCTGAATTAGCAAAAATTCCTGAGAGCAACTCTCCATATACAGTAATGGAACTAATTAATTTAGAGAAAAATATAAATGTGACAAATAATGAGCTAAATGATGTTGTTGCTCATAAAAACTTTATTGATCAACGTTATTTTAATAAAATAATGATGATCGAAGCGAATGAAACCATATCATTCGCTGATATGAATATTGATCAAATCCCTAAAAATATAATTACGTTATTTGAAGATATTTATAATAAGCAAAATAGTTTTGAATTAAAACTTTATGAGTGGCAGGTAAGTACAACAGAGTTGCGTTCTCAACGTTTATTGATTAAAAGTGATGCACTGATGTCAATTTATAGTGAAAGAAGTGGCGATAATGAAAAATATTGGCAATTTAGTCAAAGTGTTTCTAACGATTTAGCACATTACAATGATACTGAAGATTATATTAGCCAATTACCTGAGTTAGAAAAGCGAGTTAAATTTATTGAGGAAATCTCTGAAGATAATTATTCAGCTGAGCTTGATGCTGAAAAAGTAGCAAAACAAAATCTTATACATCTAATACAAGAGACAGTTTATAATTTATCTAATATTACTGTTATTAATCAAAACAATTTCGCTGATCATAATGAGATACTAAAAAACCAAATATCAGGTTTTTCTGTTGATCAAATGAGTTATATATCGAAGGGAGAACATTCAATGGATCTTTCCAAACCAGCAATTTCTTGTTTTGAGCCAGCGAGAAGTACAGGGGCTATTATTCTCAGCTCTATTATTTAAGTAATAAGTGTTTTTAGATTTATATATAAAAATCGGATGATCTACGTAATAGTATCATCCGATTTAATTAATTTATATCAGTAACAAATTAATGGACAATATGTACTGTTTTACCACCGACAATCGTACAAAGTACTTTAACGTTAGCGATATCATCAGGTAGAATTTGGAACACATTGCGGTCTAAAATAATCATATCGGCAAATTTTCCTGGCTCTAACGAACCAATTACCTCTTCTCGATGTTGGGCATAAGCTGAATCAATGGTTGCCGCACGCAAAACTTCCGTCACAGTTAAATTGCGATCAGTATTGAGCCGAGGTGCTTTTTTTCCATCGATATCATGACCTCGACGTGTTGCTGCTACCTTCAAATCATACCATTCATCGAAATCATCGATTGGCCAGTCGCTACCAAAAGCGACTGTTGCGCCGGCATCAATGAATTTGGCGATAGGTTCAAGGTCTTGAAATCGGGTTTCACCAACCATATTACGCTCAAATTCAGATAGTTCAGGTGTCGGTGCGGCCCATTGAAATGATAGACAAGCAATCGCACCTAACCGAGCAAATCGTTGATAATCTTTAGGATTAACTAATTCATTATGTGCGAGACCAGGGCGAATATCTTTTTCTGGATGTGCACTGCGCATTTTTTCAATCGCATCTAATACAATCGAAATTGCTCCTTCGCCAACAGTATGCAAATGCGGATCGTAGCCTGCGGCCGCAATTTTTTCTAACAGTTCATCTAAGATTTCAGCGGTGAAATAGAGGTCACCATAGTTGTCAGTTTCTTGCCAATCGGGTTGTGTTTCTGAGCCTTTATTGACACGATAAGGTGCCAATAAAGAGGCTGTCATGGTTGGGTATTGTAAAACACCATCGACAAACATCTTGATATTTCGCAGACCAATACCCGGTGCTGGCGTCCATTCTGCTTGGTGCCATTGTTTAGCGAATGCAACGGCTTTATCGACCGCTGCTGCTACGGATGCTATATCCGGCGTTTCATCAGGAGTAATTTCCCGAGCGGCTTGAAAACGAACCGTTAAATCGTTGCGTTGTTGTAATTCAGCAAAAGCGGCTAATTGCTGCTCTGAAACACGGGCATCCATGACCGTAGTGACACCTTGCTGATTTAATACTTTCTGAACCAACTCAGCGACTTCTACGGCTTGATCATCTCGAATAGACGGAATGCTGTCTGCTGCACGCATAGCTGGAGCATCTTCTAAAATTCCGTTTAACTCTCCATTAGAATGCTTGCCAATTTTACCATCCGGTGGAGCGGGTGTTTCTTTGGTTATACCGAGTAATTCTAGAGCACGACTATTTGCTAGCAAAGTATGGCAGTCATTGGAAAATAGGACGACAGGGCGTTTGGTATTCAATCGATCCATATCTTCACGATACATGTCAATACCTGCTGGTAGCATTCCTTGACGCAACCATGCCGTAACTTTGAGCCAGTCATTTTCACCAGTCCGTGGATCTTTATCTAAGTGAGATTGAACCCGTTGCAATATTTCATCGATAGTCAGCGATTCATAATTTAGATGACAGCCAAATAACTGTACACCTCCCCAGAAGGGATGCATGTGGCCATCAATGATACCGGGCATCATCATTTTACCTTCGAGATCAATACTCTCGGTTTCTGGTCCGACATAACGCTGTAATTGCTCTGCGCTGCCACAAGCGAGGATATAACCATCTGCAACAGCGATAGAGTCAACAACGGTATTTTGTTGGTCAGCAGTATAAATATAACCATTGAAATAAATAACATCTGCAACTTTATTGTTCATTTTGCAACCAATCCATAATAAGCGGCATCATTATCTATATAGTTATGCTAAAGGCTATATAGTTATGCCGAGAGAAAAAACAACGGAAGAGTGGTGCGCTCTCCCGCAGTAATAACTTGATAATATGTTTAATTAATAATCATATTAACTTCATCATCAGAAATTGCCGGCGGTGTTCGAGTAAAACCTCGTGTGAGTAATGTAAGATAAAGCACGCCAATTCCGAGCCAGATTAATCCAACCGTAAAGGCTTCGCGGTCAAGGCTAGTCCATAGCCAAAGAGTCAGCAGTACACCAATCGAAGGCAGAATGAAGCAAGTAACATACTGTTTAGCAGTAAGTTTTTCTTTACTATCGATAATAAAATGTTTGATTACCGTCAGATTTACAAAAGTAAAGGCAATTAATGCACCAAAGCTAATCATTGATGCAACCATACCCAATGAAAGAATCAATGATAATAATGAGGCTATCGCGACAAAAATAATCGAGAATACTGGTGTATTAAGGCGTGGATGTAAATAGGCAAACAAAGGACGAGGTAATACGCCTTCACGACCCATGGCATACAGGATACGCACAATACTAGCCTGAGATGTCATTGCTGAAGCGAATACACCAATCACATAGGCCGTAATAAAACTGGAAGCCATCATTGCGCCGCCAACTTTTTTCATTACTGCTAAGCTAGCAATATCTGGATTAGGAATAAAATCTTGCCATAGCGGATAAATTAAATGCGCACTATAAGAAATAATAATAAATAAGGCACCCGCGATAAATACCGTATATAGAATCGCTTTTGGTAATGCTCGGCGTGCATCTTTAGTCTCTTCTGCCATGGTTGAGATAGCATCAAACCCTAAGAAAGCTAAACAGAGGATCGCGGCACCGCCAAAGACACCAGACATTTGATTTGACGCCACGGTGATAGGTGCCAGTAAGGCCTCGGTATCTAAGGTAAATGAGGTTTTAAAACTTAAATATAAAAAGATACCGATGAATACTAATTGCATAAAAATAATCAACATATTCATTGAGTTAACGAGGCGAATTCCCAGAATATTTAAACCACTTACAATCAGTATCGTTGAGCAAATAATGACGCTCATTGGTATTGCTGGAAAGGCTTCATGAACAAAAATACCAATAGCAATATAATTAATAATGGGTAAAAATAAGTAATCTAGTAATTGTGCCCAACCAACCACAAAACCGAGATTACCGCCAAATGTTTTTTGTACGTAAGAATATGCGGAGCCAGAAAGTGGCAATGCATGGGTCATACGGCAATAGCTGAGAGCGGTAAATAGAACCGCGGAGAGAGTAATGATATAAGCGATAGGTAGATGACCTTCGCTTAGTACCGTGACTTGCCCATAGGTTGTAAAAATGC
>CAKNZS020000028.1:0-13750 GCA_932273885.2 Leucozona laternaria
GATGACACCGAAACTATCATCAAGACCGTACGGCAAACGAAATCTGGAGATGTTCTTCTAGAACTCGGATCCAAAACAAAGGACAAGGAGGCTTTCGGGAAATCTCTTAAAGAAATCCTAGGAGATAGAGCAAGTGTGCGAAGTTTGGAACCGAAAATATCGCTAGAGATTAGAGATCTGGATGAACTGACAACAGCAGAAGAAGTCCAAGAAGCCGTTAAGAAGAAAGCTGCAGATCTCATCACGGACATTCAGGTTGGAATCACTGGAAAGAACAGAAGCTCTTTAAAGATAGCCATTGTTCAAGTAAACTCTAGAGCTGCCCACGAAATACTTAAAACTCCTACCATAAGAATAGGATGGGTTCAGTGCAGAGTCCGACGCAGAACTGAGGTAACACGTTGCTTTAGGTGCTTCGGATATGGACACCGACAAGCAATATGTACCGGGGTAGATAGGAAGGGACGAGGACTGTGCTTCAATTGTGGTGGAAAGGGCCACAAAAAAAAGGACTGTGAAAACCCAACAAAATGCTGCTTATGCGCAGACCTTGAAAGCCCACCGTTGCTCTTGGACCACATGCCGGGGTCAGGTCAGTGCCAAGTGTTCCGACAGGCACTTGCAATAGCGAAGAAGTCTTCCTCAAAATGACCATAATAATGCAAGCGAATGTCCACAGGAGCCAAACAGCGGACAACCTCCTGGTCAAACTTATAGGTGAGCTGCAAGTAGATGTTCTTATCATCAGCGAACAATACACCAATAAAAATCACCCAAACTGGACATCAGACTCGCTTGGAACCGCTGCTATATGGATCCCAGACCTTAGTAAGCTTCCCATCAAAAGCCAAGGCACAGAAACGGGCTTTGTCTGGGTAAAAAGTGATGCATTCACAATCATAAGCATCTACCTCAGCCCGAACGACAGGATCGATGAGTTCCGACAGAAGCTGGAGGACCTGGAAGACTTTATGTCAAACACGGAAGGAGAGATACTGGTTGCTGGCGACTTCAACGCTAGAGCTCAAGAGTGGGGGATGCCAACTACAGATTCTCGAGGAAGGCAAATACTCGAGATGGCCGCGAGACGTGGACTTTACGTAGCCAACGTAGGAGACACCCCTACCTTCAGGAGACCGGGACACAGAGGCACTATCCCAGATGTGACCTTCGCAACGGACTCCATATTCGCAAAAATCAAAACCTGGAGAGTAATCGAAGACTACACAGGTAGCGACCATCAGTACATTGTCTTTGATTTGGAGGGTAACCAACGAGTCCCGAACCATCGTCAACAACCACGGGCTCCGAGGTGGAACCTGAACAGACTCAACGCAGACCTTTTTAAGGGCATGATCGAGGAAGGTGCCGACGCCGTGATCCAAGTGCAAGGACCTGCTGAAATGAAAGCTGAAGCCACGATGCAACTAATTCGGCTCGCTTGCGACTCCTCAATGCCCCGAACGAGCGCTGCCAACAGCAGAGACCCAGCGTACTGGTGGACCGAGGAGATAGCTGTGCTACGCCGCAGATGCCTACAACTTCGGCGCATAGTCACCAGGGGAAGAAGAAGAAGAAACGCTGGACCTATGGAAGAAGCTATAGCGGAGTTCAGAACCAAAAGATCTGAGCTTAAGAGGGCCATCAAGCTGAGCAAAAAACAGAAGTGGGAGGATCTCCGCCGCGACATCAATAGTGACCCCTGGGGACTAGGCTACAAGATTGTAACGCGAAAACTCGGAGCTCAGATAGCACCCCTCGTCCTCAGTGAAGAAAAGATAGAGCGCATAGTGGACACACTTTTCCCAACTCACCCTGTCAGACCACCCGACACCACACCGGTCCAACGACAGGAAATCCTAGCTTTCAGCGAAGAAGAGTTAAATATAGCTGTGCAGTCCCTACAAAATAAAAGAGCCCCAGGACCCGACGGAATTCCAACAGAAATCCTCAAAGTGACCGCCCAAACATGCCCTCACTTGCTGCTGAACATGTTTAACAACCTCCTAGAGGAAGGCATCTTCCCCAAGAGCTGGAAGAAACAACGCTTGGTGCTTATCAGCAAAGGCAAAGGAGATCCGGATTCCCCATCGGCATACAGGCCTCTGTGCATGCTAGACACCGCGGGGAAACTCTTGGAAAAGTTACTGAAGCCACGGCTCATAGCGGCAGTACAAGCGTCAGGCGATCTGTCTGAGAGGCAGTACGGCTTCCGGAGAGGCCGCTCTACGATTGGTGCCGTAAAGGAAGTAGTGAACGCCGCCCAAATCGCCCAACAGGGAAACCACTACTCTAGGAAGATCGTATTGCTGGCAACCCTGGATGTACGGAATGCCTTCAACTCAGCCAGGTGGAGCGATATACTAGACGCGCTCGAACGGAGATTCCACATTCCAACATATCTCCTGCGGATGGTGAAGGACTATCTCAGGGACCGAGAGCTGCTCTACGAGACCACAGAAGGCCCGCGAAGAAAGCAAGTGACATCAGGCGCAGCGCAGGGATCGATCTTAGGACCAGACCTCTGGAACATCTCCTACGATGACATTCTTCGCATGGAGATGCCTGAGGACGCTTTCCTGGTCGGGTACGCAGACGACATCGCCGCGGTGATTACGGCACGAGACACCGATAGCGCGCAAAGGAAGTTAAACCAGGTTATGCGACGAGCGAATTCGTGGATGGAAGAACACGGACTTAGCCTAGCAACGGAGAAAACCGAGATAGTCCTTCTCACAAGGAAGAGGGTCCCCACACAGATCGACTTCAAAATCGGGGCAGAAGTAATAAGAAGCAGCGCCGCAGTGAAGTACTTGGGATTGAGGCTCGACACAAAGCTTACCTACTGGCAACAAATAAAGGCAGCATCGGAAAGAGCTTCAAAAACTACCACATCACTGAGCAGACTGATGGCGAACGTGGGGGGACCAACGGCCAGTAAGCGAAGGCTACTGATGGCGACAACACATTCCATCCTTCTGTACGGCAGCGAAATATGGGCGGATGCACTTAAGCAGGAGAAGTACCGTAAACAGATGGCGGCAGTGCAAAGATGCGGAGCTCTACGTGTGGCAAGCTCTTACCGAACGGTGTCGGAATCAGCCGTCCTTGTAATTGCTGGAGTGACCCCTATCGATCTCCTAGCGACAGAAAGGAAGTACGTCTACGACAAAAAGGCGGAAATGGGAGTTGAAGCGGCATCCGAGGAGGCTAAGCAGCTGACGATACAGAAGTGGCAAGAGCGTTGGAGCTCAGAAAGCAGAGGACGATGGACGGCGAGGCTGATCAGAAATGTGGCTGAGTGGAAGGACCGGAAACACGGTGAGGTTAACTATTACGTCACCCAGTTACTCACCGGACACGGATACTTCAACGCCTTTCTCCACAGGATCGGCAAAACGAGTAGTCCAGCCTGCCAGTACGGCGACTCTCAAGAAGACGACGCACAACATACCTTCTTCGCCTGCAGCAGATGGGCAACAGAAAGAGAAGTACTGGAGAGAAACATTGGCATCATCACTCCAGAGAATATAGTCGGAAAGATGCTAGCTAGTGAAAATAACTGGAATGTGATCTGCAGATATACCAACCAGCTCCTAAGAATTAAGAAAAGAGAAGAAGAAGAGTTCCGTGCTCCTAACCTAACCTAACCTACTAACCCTACTAACCTAATCCAATCTAACTTTACCATAACTAAACTAATGTTAATTAACATAACCAAATCTTAACTAACCTAAACTAACCCAAACTAACCTAACCTAAGCTAACCTAATCCAACCTAATCCAACCTAACCTAACCCAACGTAACCTAATCCAACCTAACCTAAGGAACGAAGAAAAGAGAGGAAGAAAAATTTCTACTAGAAGACGTGAGCCCAGAATGAGCTGTACAACAGGACCCCCCTTGAAGAAATGCAAGCAGTAGTCCCAAGCGGGGTGATCTTCGTGACACTTTTGGAGGTTTAGCCGGTATGCCACTATAAGGTTGAAATCCCTTGGAGAGTCCGGCACACGGGGAGGTATTATTATTATTATTATTATTATTATTATTATTATTATTATTATTATTATTATTATTATTATTATTATTATTATTATATTATTATTATTATTATTATTATTATTATTATTATTATTATTATTATTATTATTATTATTATTATTATTATTATTATTATTATTATTATTATTATTATTATTATTATTATTATTATTATTATTATTATTATTATTATTATTATTATTATTATTATTATTATTATTATTATTATTATTATTATTATTATTATTATTATTATTATTATTATTATTATTATTATTATTATTATTATTATTATTATTATTATTATTATTATTATTATTATTATTATTATTATTATTATTATTATTATTATTATTATTATTATTATTATTATTATTATTATTATTATTATTATTATTATTATTATTATTATTATTATTATTATTATTATTATTATTATTATTATTATTATTATTATTATTATTATTATTATTATTATTATTATTATTATTATTATTATTATTATTATTATTATTATTATTATTATTATTATTATTATTATTATTATTATTATTATTATTATTATTATTATTATTATTATTATTATTATTATTATTATTATTATTATTATTATTATTATTATTATTATTATTATTATTATTATTATTATTATTATTATTATTATTATTATTATTATTATTATTATTATTATTATTATTATTATTATTATTATTATTATTATTATTATTATTATTATTATTATTATTATTATTATTATTATTATTATTATTATTATTATTATTATTATTATTATTATTATTATTATTATTATTATTATTATTATTATTATTATTATTATTATTATTATTATTATTATTATTATTATTATTATTATTATTATTATTATTATTATTATTATTATTATTATTATTATTATTATTATTATTATTATTATTATTATTATTATTATTATTATTATTATTATTATTATTATTATTATTATTATTATTATTATTATTATTATTATTATTATTATTATTATTATTATTATTATTATTATTATTATTATTATTATTATTATTATTATTATTATTATTATTATTATTATTATTATTATTATTATTATTATTATTATTATTATTATTATTATTATTATTATTATTATTATTATTATTATTATTATTATTATTATTATTATTATTATTATTATTATTATTATTATTATTATTATTATTCCCTCGGGGGTTTTTGTTGTTTCCCCTAGAGGGTGCGTCCTCGGGTGGCGGATAGAGGGTTTGTGGGAAACCACACGCCGACCAAAAAACAACTATGTGAAGGCACACTGAAAATAAACCAAAATATGGATAGAGAAGAATACAGGAGTAACGTTACGGTGCAGGGAGTCGGATCCCCAGTACCGGCGTCTGTCGGGAGTGAGCGCGCGGGCTCCGAGACGTCGAAATCCAGTGACTGCAAACAAAATAAAAACCCATCCCTGAGAGTGGTACACTTGGCTCTCAAGGAATGTACAGCTACAAGTAATATAAACGAAGATGCATTGGACCCCTCCAAGCGAGGATCATCACCGGTGCCAAGATCCTCTGATGATCAGAGCACTCCATTAGCGCTGAACACCACAGCCGAGGTAATCGACTTGGTATCCCACACGGAAAAATCAGCGAAAAAGGCTAAAGAAACGGAAGAAGATGTCTTTCTACAAGAGATAAGGAACTGCCTACAGGTCCTACAAAGTATGAGGCTGGCGTGTGGCAAGCAAAAAAACGTCAGCAAAGACATCAAAAATGGAATAGAGAAATTAGAAGAAGCAATGGATAAGATGAAATGGCACCACAAAACGCCAAAAGCAACCAAAAAATCAATCTTGCCAACTGCAGCAGAAAAAAGCCCTAAAACAGTACCCTCTATGGAAGAAGCGCCAGCGATGGACATACTACCAACTTCCAAACGCCCACCTTCCAGCCCGCTCAAAAAGGAACGGGATAAGAGGTCTAAAAAATCTCCAGCTCGGGAAGGAAACGAAAAACAACAAATTTTCCAAACTGGAAATAAAAAGAAGAATGATAAAACTAGTGTTACCAGGATAGAAAAATATGCCCCGGTGGAAAAGAGCGTAGAAACACCCGAACCGAAAGAGACAGGCAAAGCAGAAGGGCCTCAATATCCTCAAGCAAAAAACTCCAAAACACAGAGGAAAAATAAAAGGAGACGAACCCTTAAACCACGCACCGAAGCCATAATCATCAAACCAAACGGAGATGGAACTTTCACTGATATCCTACGGGAAATAAGACAGAAAGCAAAACCCGAAGACACCGAAACAACTGTTAAAAAAGTCCGGCAGACAAAATCAGGAAATCTTCTACTAGAACTTGGTGCGAAGACAAAAAATAAAATCGAATTTGGAAGATCGCTCCAAAAAATCCTCGGTGAGAAAGGAACTGTTAGAAACCTCGATCCGAAGGTTACAATGGAAATAAGGGACCTAGACGAGTTAACCACCGAAGAAGAAGTGCAAGAAGCTATAAGGAAACAAGTGGAAAGCCCAATGGCAGAAGTCAAAGTCTTCCTAACAGGAAAAAACAGAAGAGCACTGAAGATGGCAATTGTGGAAATCAACCAAGACATCGCTCGCGAGATCTTGAAAACATCGGTCCTCAAAATTGGATGGAATCAGTGTAAAATCAGGCGCAGGATAGAGGTCCCAAGGTGTTTCAGATGCTTCGGCTATGGACAATTACAAGCAAATTGCGAGGGACCAGACAGAAAGAAACAAGGACTGTGCTTTAACTGCGGTAACAGGGACCACAAAAAAAGTGACTGCAAGGATCCACCAAAGTGCTGCTTATGTTCAAGTCTTGAAACTCCCCCGGCCACTATAGACCACGTACCAGGGACAGGAAAATGCCAAGTGTTCAGGCAGGCCCTCGAGAAAGCGAAAAAGGCCTCCTCAAAATGACTATAGTTCTGCAGGCGAACGTCCACAGGAGCCAAACAGCTGATAATCTCCTGACTAAAATTGTAGGTGAAGTGCGAGCAGACATTATAATTATAAGCGAACAGTACACCAACAAGGACGAACAAAAGTGGATCTCAGATTCGTTAGGAACTGCCGCCCTCTGGGTCACAGGCAGAAACATTAACATACAAAATAGAGGCTCGAATAGAGGCTTTGCTTGGATAAAACTCGAAGCCCTAACTATAGTCAGCACCTATCTAACCCCGAATGATAGAATATCCGAATTCCGACAAAAACTTGAGGATCTGGAAGATTTCATCTGTGAAACTGAAGGGGAGATCATAGTGGCCGGAGATTTCAATGCTAGAGGCCAAGAGTGGGGCATGCCAAGCACGAATTCTCGAGGAAGACAGATACTTGAAATGGGGGCGAGATGCGGGCTAAATGTGGCAAATGTAGGAGACACCCCCACTTTCAGAAGACCAGGACACAGAGGGACCATACCTGACATAACCCTTGCGACGGACAACACGTTGTCCAAGATACGAAACTGGAGAGTGATCGAAGAATATACAGGCAGCGATCACCAATACATCGTTTTCAATATTGAAGAAAACCGCCGTATCACAAATCGTGGCCAAGCCCAAATCGTAAGATGGAACATCAACAGACTCGATGTCGGAACTCTGAGGAGGACAATAGAAGATGGAAAGAACGCAGTACTTGAAGCGGAAGGGACTGCCGAAGAAAAAGTTGAAGCTACAATGCAGCTTGCCCGACTTGCATGCGACGCTGCAATGCCTAGAAAAAACTACTCCAATGGAAGAAGAAAGCCTATCTACTGGTGGTCAGAGGAAATAGCGGAACTACGAAGAGAATGCCTGCATCTGAGGCGAAAAGTCACCAGAGGAAGAAGAAGACAAGACAACAATCTTCAACACCACCTTGAAGAGTTTAGAGCCAAACGCCATGAGCTCAGAAGAGCTATAAATTCGAGCAAAAAACAGAAGTGGGAAGAACTCCGGCAAGATGTCAATAACGACCCTTGGGGACTAGGATACAAAATCGTTATGCAGAAGCTCGGAGCACAGAAAACTACAGAAGACCTAAGCCCTGAAAAGATGACGCATATTGTAGACACGCTGTTCCCGGCTCATCCCACCAGACCACCTGACACCCCTGCGAGCCCACGACAAGAAATACAAGCGTTCAGTGAAGAAGAGCTGAAGACTGCTGCCAACGCTTTGCAAAATAAAAAAGCTCCCGGACCAGATGGAATACCGGCAGAAGTTATAAAACAAATCGCCCAATTCTGCCCACAACTCCTACTCAATATGTACAACAACTGCCTAGCAGAGGGAATCTTCCCTAAACGCTGGAAAAAGCAACGACTTGTACTTATTAGTAAAAGTAAAGGACACCCGGACTCCCCATCTGCTTACAGGCCATTGTGTATGCTGGACACAACAGGAAAACTTCTGGAAAAGCTATTGCAGCCACGCCTAATAGCTGCGGTACAAAGAAGAGGAGATCTAAATGAACGACAATACGGATTCAGAAAAGGCCGCTCTACAATAGGAGCAATAGGAGAAGTAGTCAGGGCCGCCGAAACCGCCCAGCAAGGAAACCACTTCACCAGAAAAATTGTACTACTGGCAACACTCGATGTCCGCAACGCCTTCAACTCAGCCAGATGGTCAGATATGCTGAGCGCACTTGAAAGAAGATTCCACATCCCAGAGTATCTCTTGCATATGATGAAAGGTTACCTCAAAGACCGAGAGCTAATCTACCAAACAGCAGAAGGACCGAGAAGAAAGGATATCTCAGCCGGAGCAGCACAAGGATCTATTCTTGGACCAGACCTTTGGAATATCTCCTATGACGAAATCCTCTGTATGGAGATGCCCGAAGATACCTTTCTTGTTGGATATGCAGATGACGTCGCCGTGGTAATAACAGCGAGAGACACCGAGAGCGCACAGAGAAAACTGAACCAAGTCATGCGAAGAACAAATTTCTGGATGGAGGAACACGGCCTTTCTCTGGCCACTGAAAAAACCGAAGTAGTGCTTCTAACGAAAAGACGAATCCCCACGATTGTCGACTTTCACATCGACACCGAAGTTATAACGAGCAAGAACGCTGTGAAATATCTGGGAATAAGACTCGACTCAAAATTGAATTTCTGGGAGCAAATACGGTCGGCCGCGGAACGTGCTTCAAAAGCCACAGCAGCCATGTCCAGATTGATGGCAAACACCGGAGGACCAATAGCAAGCAAAAGAAGACTCCTGATGTCTACAACTCATGCAATCCTCTTATACGGAAGCGAAATATGGGCAGATGCTCTTCAACAAGAGAAATACAGGAAGCAGATTGCAGCGGTACAAAGACTAGGGGCCCTGCGAGTAGCTAGCTCCTACCGCACGGTGTCAGAGCCAGCCGCTCTTGTAGTCGCAGGAGTGACGCCAATAGATCTTCTAGCAGCGCAACGAAAGTACGTCTACGAGAAAAAAACGGAAATCGGAGTGGAAGCGGCGATCAGGGAAGCAAAAGCGCACACAGAACAGAAGTGGCAAGAACGATGGGATAGAGAAAACAGAGGGCGCTGGACTGCGAGACTCATCAGAAACGTAGCTGAATGGAGTAACCGAAAACACGGTGAAGTGAACTACTACGTCACCCAATTACTCACTGGACACGGATACTTCGACGCTTTCCTCCACAAGATCGGCAAAAAAAACAGCCCAGTCTGCCAGTATGGGGACTCGCCAGAAGATAATGCATACCACACCTTCTTTACCTGTAGAAGATGGGAATCTCTCCGCCAAGACCTGCAGAGAAGCACCGGCACTATCACCCCGGAGAACATAGTGCAGAAGATGCTAGACAGCAACCAAAACTGGCAAAAAATTTGTAGCTACATAGAACAAATTCTCAGAAGAAAAAAAAGAGAAGAAGAAAATGATCGGGAAACTGTTGAGCCCGTAATCTGATCCCGGAAGGGAAACATGGCAACCCCTTGAAGTAATGCAAAGAGCGGTCCCGGGGGGTGAGTCAGACGCCAAAAAGGGTTACGGAGGAGTTTTGGTCGGTATGTGAGTTTGAAAGAGTCCGACACACGGGGATGGTCAAGGGTCAACGCCAAAAAAGGCCTCCTTATGGTGCATAAAGCATTTCTCCCGCTTCCCTTAAAGGAAAAAAAAAAAAAAAAAAAAAAAAAAAAAAAAAAAAAAAAAAAAAAAAAAAAAAAAAATTATTATTATTATTATTATTATTATTATTATTATTATTATTATTATTATTATTATTATTATTATTATTATTATTATTATTATTATTATTATTATTATTATTATTATTATTATTATTATTATTATTATTATTATTATTATTATTATTATTATTATTATTATTATTATTATTATTATTATTATTATTATTATTATTATTATTATTATTATTATTATTATTATTATTATTATTATTATTATTATTATTATTATTATTATTATTATTATTATTATTATTATTATTATTATTATTATTATTATTATTATTATTATTATTATTATTATTATTATTATTATTATTATTATTATTATTATTATTATTATTATTATTATTATTATTATTATTATTATTATTATTATTATTATTATTATTATTATTATTATTATTATTATTATTATTATTATTATTATTATTATTATTATTATTATTATTATTATTATTATTATTATTATTATTATTATTATTATTATTATTATTATTATTATTATTATTATTATTATTATTATTATTATTATTATTATTATTATTATTATTATTATTATTATTATTATTATTATTATTATTATTATTATTATTATTATTATTATTATTATTATTATTATTATTATTATTATTATTATTATTATTATTATTATTATTATTATTATTATTATTATTATTATTATTATTATTATTATTATTATTATTATTATTATTATTATTATTATTATTATTATTATTATTATTATTATTATTATTATTATTATTATTATTATTATTATTATTATTATTATTATTATTATTATTATTATTATTATTATTATTATTATTATTATTATTATTATTATTATTATTATTATTATTATTATTATTATTATTATTATTATTATTATTATTATTATTATTATTATTATTATTATTATTATTATTATTATTATTATTATTATTATTATTATTATTATTATTATTATTATTATTATTATTATTATTATTATTATTATTATTATTATTATTATTATTATTATTATTATTATTATTATTATTATTATTATTATTATTATTATTATTATTATTATTATTATTATTATTATTATTATTATTATTATTATTATTATTATTATTATTATTATTATTATTATTATTATTATTATTATTATTATTATTATTATTATTATTATTATTATTATTATTATTATTATTATTATTATTATTATTATTATTATTATTATTATTATTATTATTATTATTATTATTATTATTATTATTATTATTATTATTATTATTATTATTATTATTATTATTATTATTATTATTATTATTATTATTATTATTATTATTATTATTATTATTATTATTATTATTATTATTATTATTATTATTATTATTATTATTATTATTATTATTATTATTATTATTATTATTATTATTATTATTATTATTATTATTATTATTATTATTATTATTATTATTATTATTATTATTATTATTATTATTATTATTATTATTATTATTATTATTATTATTATTATTATTATTATTATTATTATTATTATTATTATTATTATTATTATTATTATTATTATTATTATTATTATTATTATTATTATTATTATTATTATTATTATTATTATTATTATTATTATTATTATTATTATTATTATTATTATTATTATTATTATTATTATTATTATTATTATTATTATTATTATTATTATTATTATTATTATTATTATTATTATTATTATTATTATTATTATTATTATTATTATTATTATTATTATTATTATTATTATTATTATTATTATTATTATTATTATTATTATTATTATTATTATTATTATTATTATTATTATTATTATTATTATTATTATTATTATTATTATTATTATTATTATTATTATTATTATTATTATTATTATTATTATTATTATTATTATTATTATTATTATTATTATTATTATTATTATTATTATTATTATTATTATTATTATTATTATTATTATTATTATTATTATTATTATTATTATTATTATTATTATTATTATTATTATTATTATTATTATTATTATTATTATTATTATTATTATTATTATTATTATTATTATTATTATTATTATTATTATTATTATTATTATTATTATTATTATTATTATTATTATTATTATTATTATTATTATTATTATTATTATTATTATTATTATTATTATTATTATTATTATTATTATTATTATTATTATTATTATTATTATTATTATTATTATTATTATTATTATTATTATTATTATTATTATTATTATTATTATTATTATTATTATTATTATTATTATTATTATTATTATTATTATTATTATTATTATTATTATTATTATTATTATTATTATTATTATTATTATTATTATTATTATTATTATTATTATTATTATTATTATTATTATTATTATTATTATTATTATTATTATTATTATTATTATTATTATTATTATTATTATTATTATTATTATTATTATTATTATTATTATTATTATTATTATTATTATTATTATTATTATTATTATTATTATTATTATTATTATTATTATTATTATTATTATTATTATTATTATTATTATTATTATTATTATTATTATTATTATTATTATTATTATTATTATTATTATTATTATTATTATTATTATTATTATTATTATTATTATTATTATTATTATTATTATTATTATTATTATTATTATTATTATTATTATTATTATTATTATTATTATTATTATTATTATTATTATTATTATTATTATTATTATTATTATTATTATTATTATTATTATTATTATTATTATTATTATTATTATTATTATTATTATTATTATTATTATTATTATTATTATTATTATTATTATTATTATTATTATTATTATTATTATTATTATTATTATTATTATTATTATTATTATTATTATTATTATTATTATTATTATTATTATTATTATTATTATTATTATTATTATTATTATTATTATTATTATTATTATTATTATTATTATTATTATTATTATTATTATTATTATTATTATTATTATTATTATTATTATTATTATTATTATTATTATTATTATTATTATTATTATTATTATTATTATTATTATTATTATTATTATTATTATTATTATTATTATTATTATTATTATTATTATTATTATTATTATTATTATTATTATTATTATTATTATTATTATTATTATTATTATTATTATTATTATTATTATTATTATTATTATTATTATTATTATTATTATTATTATTATTATTATTATTATTATTATTATTATTATTATTATTATTATTATTATTATTATTATTATTATTATTATTATTATTATTATTATTATTATTATTATTATTATTATTATTATTATTATTATTATTATTATTATTATTATTATTATTATTATTATTATTATTATTATTATTATTATTATCAGCAT
>CAKNZS020000029.1:0-31314 GCA_932273885.2 Leucozona laternaria
AGAGTTTTGCATGAAAACGTCGTTTTAGAAGGTAACATTTATATTCTTTATTAAAAAAATGTTCATATTTAAGATTTTTATAAAATAATAGTGGTTAGGGGTCACCAATATTGTTGTTCAAAAAAGTAAATGCGAAACATGTTAAATGTGTTCCGTTGAGAATAATAGAATTAGCAAAAGAAATGGGCATAACATTGAAAAGGAAGAATAACATTTTATTTCTTTATTTAAATTGAAGCTTAAAATCGTCTCTATTTATACATCCATTGTAATCTGAAATTTCTATTTACTTTAAAGTCACAAATTCAAAAGAACAGGAGCAGGAAAATGACATATCCAGCAGAAGATTACTAGATGAAGGTTTTTATTAAAATTTCACTTTAACAGTATACCGCAGAAAAAATATTTCATAAAGCAATCAATTTTAACGTTTTTTTGAAATAAAATTAGTAAATTCTGAGTTATAATAAACTCATATTCTATTCAAATAACACAAATATGCTGCATATCATCCATATAAAATATAAAAAAGTTTAAAAAAATTAATGGTTTGTTTTCAAAATACTTACAGTGTAATAATTCATGGTTACCGTTATACATCCTAACATTAAATATTTATGTGTTCGAAACCAAATTTATTCTGCATTATATGTGTGTATGCAATTAATATAAATACTTTTAGTATATCAAACGTAGTATTAACGACTTGTAAATTTTTTGGTTACAGAATCTGATCTGGATTGCCTTAGCCCAAGTTTAATTAATAATTTATTTTCAAGCAGTTCTGAGCCTCAAACTCCTACCAGCTCAACCAAACATATATACAGTTCAATTTCATTTTGTAGGAGTAATGCTGATACAAGAGAACTACAAGAATCAAATATAAGCATATTGGTTAAATCAACATTCAGTTCTGTAGAGGTATTAATGCATTTAAAAGGATAATACCTATTGTAATTACAATTAATATTTATGACAGAGTTTCAAAGCAAATAATGATTTGGACTTAACAATAATCCTCGCGAAATTTAAATATTCTGAGAATTTGGATAACCATGACAGAATTACGATTTCAAAATTCGTTGTTAAACAAATTTTACAAGGAAATAACCATTTTGAGTAAGTTTTTTTATTTTTTTTTTTGCAAATATCCTGCTCAAATCTGAAATTGTGGGTATCAAAACTTTCTTAAATAATACCGATTTGTACAAAACTTGAAACAAGTCAAAAATATGGCCGTTAGAAAAAATGTTTTATTTATAGACCATAAAATCCAATAAGAAAAAAAAAAACATTTCACAATGAAACCCCTCCACAGCACACATTGTTAAACCTCAAAATTCTTTTGTTCAATTTTAAAGTGAGGCGTTAAAACAATGCATATTTAAGACAACATCTTTTGGTGCTTTCATCGAAACGGTTATCGCCCAAGAAACTGCGTTTAGAAAATAGCTTATACAGAAGTAACTCATTTGAATGAATTTATACAATATTTAATCGATAAGAGTGTGCATTTGTTTATACATTTAAATATGTAAATACAAAAACAAAAGAGTATTTAATTCACTAAATAATAATATTCTTAAACATTAACAGATTGTCAAGGCACGACTTCTTGTATTTGCTGAACTGATTATACAAGTCTTTCCGGGACAAATAACTTCTACATATTTTACGCCTGCATGTGGAGGCCAAAGGCCGTCTGGAAAACTTTATGATGCTTACACTTATTATAGAAAAAAACTTTCCAATTCTAAACTGATACAAAGATCAAGAAACCCACGAAACTCCGAACCTATAGGTGCGGAGCTAGAAGACGTTATTGGTAAAAATTAAAACCGTTCTACTAAAACAATCTTATTGTTAAACTTTCTTTTTCAAGAAGAATCAAACTCTGAATCTGACTTAGAAGCACTTGAATATTTGAAGACCGCAATAGAACCGTGGAGTACTATTGAACATAATTGGAAACAAACTCACATACTTCGACAGAAATTACTCAAAGCGTCGAGTAGTATTTTAGATTACATGGAAAACTTTCCAATATTTGCTGCAAATTCAAAAGAATCCATTAAATTGGTAATTGAAAATTTAATTTTTTGAGAAGGTACATATTTATAACTAAAAACATTTATATATAGTTGATTATGGATGCAAAAAATTTTGCTGCCACAAGTCCAAAACTTTTCAGAACGCTGGTTGTCATATTATCCAAACATTTTAAAATTTGGTGAGAAGTCAAAAGACAACAATGTAAAGCAATTGATGAAAATAGTCAAAACCAATAATGAAACTTCAAAAATTATAGCATTGATGATATTGAGTTATATGTTTCCAAGCTCACGTACAAAAAAGAGTACAATGAAGGCTTCATACCGTTGCTCGAAAATTGAAAGTCAAGAAAAGTTTGTGGCATATTTTAAGGTTAATTATTCCCTTTTGTTTTTGTTTTTTTTTTAATTTTAAATAAATTACATATTCTTACAAAAAATTATTTTTATTTTAAATAAAACTAAATAAATATTTGTATTTAACAATTTTTCTTTAGACTATTCAAGAATCTGACAACCACGAAAGGAATCTAGCAAAGAATAATACGGGAAAGCAGCCAAGAATTGTAGTATTGGGAGATACCACCACAAAACTTACTGCTTACACTACGCTACTGGATAAGAAATATTACTTTGAGGATCCGTTGGAAGCATTTGAAGCATGCTTTTTTCTATTTTTCGCTCTTGACCTCAACTACCCAGCGGAGAGTACGACGGTTTGGACGTTTATCCAATTATATTTATTCGGAATAAACGTAGAACGAAAATTCAAGAAAGCTGTCAACATGGCCACAATCGAGACAATCCACAACGACTTGAGTAAAATGTGAGTTATTTGCTTGCAGGCTTATGTTTTTATTTGGTTGTTTACCACATAGTTTGTATTTTTACATAGTTTTGATAAGTTTTGACTACAAGTTCGTCGTTTGCCGCATTTCTTCGTTTGCCACAATTCGTTCTTTTTCCCCTTTTGTAAAATTTTGATTATGCAGGTGTATAGAATTTAATTCGAACGTGGTCCTTGTTAATCAAATATCTTTCCTTAATTAATATTAACTAAACATATGTTTAGAAATTTTTTCGATCATGGTTCTTTTTACCACATATCTTTCCTTAATTCTTACTGACTATAAAAGTGTTTAGAATTTTATTCGAACATGGTCTTCTTACCATATATATTCTCTTACTTGTTACTGACTATAAAAGTGCTTAGAATTTAATTCGAACGTGGTCTTTGTTAATCAAATATCTTTCCTTAATTAATATTAACTAAACATGTGTTTAGAAATTTATTCGAACATGGTTCTTTTTACCACATATCTTTCCTTAATTCTTATTCTTACTGACTATAAAAGTGTTTAGAATTTTATTCGAACATGGTCTTTTTAACACATATATTCTCTTAGTTGTTACTGACTATAAAAGTGCTTAGAATTTTATTCGAACATGGTCTTTGCTTATAACATATCTTTTCATAATTAATTTTGATTACGCAAGTGTTTAGAATTTTATTCGAACATAGTCTTTGCTTACGACATATCTTTATTTTATTAATTTAGTCACAGTTTTATTAAACAAGTGTTAAGACTTTTATTGGAACATTGTCACTGTTTTTGTCCACCTCATATCATTCTTTACATACATAAGTATGGAATTTCAATGTTACCTGTGCAAGAGTACTTTTGACACAACTTCATTATATAGTGCACACTTTAAAAACATTCATGAAAATTTGAGAAGATATGCATGTCCCGAAGAGAATTGCTTACGGATTTTTAGCAACTTTTATAAACATTTAAAGCACAGACAACGAGATCATGCGAAAAGAAAACCTTTATGTCATACAATTTCAAGTAACGATATTGATTCGAATTTAGCGTTTTCATCACCTCAACTTTCTCTTTTTTCACAGGAAAAGGCAATTTGCCCTGATATCCACAATAACTTTTTAAAAACCTTTCTTAAATGCTTATCAGATGATCGAATTCCTAAATCTTCAATAATGCATATATATAAAAACATTACTAATTTCTATGATAAGCACATCAATGAAGTAATATATCAACTTGAAAATAATGAAGTTTCTGTTAAGAAAAGTATAGACGATTTGCGATTGTTACTTTCTCCGATCTTTGCAAAAACAAATAGCTTGTTATTAAAACATCTAAAATCTTTAAATCTTCTAATTGAAGAAAAAACTTGTGTGTTAGCTGTAGAACAGAACCAATTATATTCGAACGCGAATGAGATTAAAAATATAGAATACAACTTTTTCCTAAAGATAGTTCCGATTTCTGAGCTGTTTACTATTTTATTCACTGAAACATGCTTATTAGAACAAATATTAGATTACGTAGAGAGCATTGTTGATGAAACTTTTTACATGTATAACATTATTCAAACTTCATTTTGGAAAAATAAAATATCTTCTCTGAATCCAGAAAATGAAACAGACATCCTTTTTTTACCACTTGTCGTTTATTTTGACGACTTCGAATCTTTAAATCCCCTTGGTTCGCATAGTAATACTCTTAAACTTGGAGCAGTCTACATAAAGCTTTTGTGTCTTCCGGATTATCTAAGTTCAAAGTTATCGCATATTTTCTTGGCGATGCTCTTTTTTACTCAGGATAGACTTAAATTTGGTAATTCTGCGATTTTTAAACCACTTGTTGCGCAACTAAATACTTTGCAAACTGATGGTATTCACATACCAATAAGGGAATACAAAAGAGTAAAACTCATTACATGTGCCGTAATTGGCGACAATTTGGGCGTCAATTCTATTTTAGGGTTTACGGAGTCATTTAGTTCTAACTACTATTGCAGATTTTGTAAGGTTCCTAAGGAAGAAATGAAACTTCTTTGCAGTGAAACACCTGCACAGTTAAGAACTATAGCGGGATATGAGCATGACCTTAAAGTTAACAATATTTCTCTGACTGGCTTAAAAGAAAACTCAATATGGAACACATTAATAAATTTTCACGTTGTAGAAAACTATTCAGTTGACTGTTTTCATGATATTCTGGAAGGAGTTTGTCACTATGACTTATTAAGTATTTTTAAAAACTTAATCTGTGAGAAGTTCATAACTATTGAGGAGATAAACCGAAGAATTCAAATATTTAATTTTGGTCCTTACGAAGCAACTAATAAACCACCACTTCTCAATTCTGATTTATTGAGTTGTAGTAAAATACGTCTCTCAGGTTCTGAAATGTTTACTTTTTTGAAATTTCTTCCACTTTTAATAGGAGATAAAATTGATCAAGACTCGGATGAATGGAAGTTGCTTTTGGCTTTAAGAGAAATGACATCACTAATTTTTAGAAAACACCATTCTTCCGAAATTTCAAAGTACCTAGCGGAAATTGTTTATATTCATAATAAGTTGTATTTAAAAGTATCAGGAAGTCACTTGAAACCAAAATTTCATTTCCTTACCCATTATTCTTCTATTATGGAGAAAATTGGTCCCATAACTACAATAAGCTCCATCAGATTTGAAGCCAAGCATCAGGTCTTGAAAAAATCAATTTATATATCTAACAACAGAGTAAACATTCTAAAAACCGTTTTTAACAAAAACAAACTGAAACTAGTTGACTTATTTTTAAATTATGGTGAATATTTCAACACTCCAATTTCTTTTTTACCCTTAAAAAAAGTTAATAAAAATGTAAGTTTAAAGTATGATGTGTCACCCTATTTACCAGTTGAAGAAACGACTAAATGTAGTGTATATGATATTATTTTAAGCAAAGAAGCAGTTGTATGTATTAACATTTATAATGATTTAGACCCTGAGTTTGCCTTAGTCAAACACATACTTGTTTCGGAGAATTCTTTTATTTTATGCCTTCAAACAATTGAAACTTTGTTTTTTGATAATCACTACTTCGCCTATCGGATAGAAAAACAAGAAAAATATATGACTTTAGAGTTAAAACGTCTTGTGTGCAAACATACTTCACAAATTTCTCAAAATAGCTTGGGAAATGATTTTATCATTTGGGACTTTTAAGAATATAAGTTTACAAGAAATGTGGCAAACAAAGTAATAGTTTGTAAGAACAACAACACATGCAAAATAATAATAGCAAAAAATAAAGAGATTTATGTATTTATATAGAATTATATACATTGTGTATGTATATTATTTCAATGTAATATACAAATATTTATTGAGAATATTTAAATATCTAATTTTGTAAATTATTTTAATATTTTCTTTCAGAATGATAATTAATATTCTATGCCTTTCAAAGCAATAAAAATAACAATACAACTTGTATTCTTGATATATATAAGAAAAACATAAAATGTTGTACTATCTCTTTAATCATATTCAAAAATATACAGGGGGTCTTACTGTCACCGGTCCATACGAAAACCATGGGTTTCTTAGGTAATTCTAAGTTGAAAAACTTTAGAGGTAAAACGGTTTTTATTATTTTTGGTCTCTTTTCTTTAATTGGATTTAACTTTGACAAACTGCAGCAACCGATTCTTGATTTTTATTTGTATTTACAAAAGAGCCGATAACGGTTTTTTCCCGCAATTTATTTTCAATCCTATTTTTTGGCATTTTAAGACAGTTTTTTTTGACTTTGATATCCTTTTTTTTCACTTTGATATAATTTTTTTACAAAAACACGTTATGAGGTATCATTTTTTCTTTTTTATTATGAAAGCTCAGTTCTTTAAAAATACGTAAAATTATTTTACAAATCAATACATATTAACGTCTGGGGCGGTGGCAGTGGAACACCCTGTACACATATTTACATCCATCTTTTTGTTAAAACACGTATTTCATATACGCTAATTTATAATTTTAGTTAAAAAAGGCTAACTAAAATAAATGTATTAGCTATAATAAGACTTTATATATAATTTTCCATAAAATTTAATATATCATTTAAAACACACTGAATTTTTCTGTAAACAAAAATGCATATTTGATAAATTTCTTTTTATTATGATCAAACAATTATTTTCTTAACAAAAAAAAAAAAAACAAACTGAAAATGTATCTTAGTAGGAAATATAAATGAGTAATGATATAACTATTTAAAATATCAATAAAAAACTCTGTCATTGAAAATTGTATATTTGTTTGTATTTTGAAGATAGTCTTCAATGTAATGATTTTCGGTTATGTGGAATTTGATAGCTCTAACAATACCTGAGTGCTGATAGCTGATATTTGAAAGCTTCTGAGACCTTGGTAAATATAAATAACATTTCTGTGTCATAGCTGAAGACAGTTCTTTAATAAGTTGCTACAACATTATCACCAACTGCGATGGCTCACTGAAAATATATCGCAACTTTTTTAGTGATAACCATAGCTTTCATAGGCTCGTTTTTGGCTCTGTGAGTATTAAAAATAACCTCATTAACTAAGCTGATAGCTTTATTAAGAGTTTAGATAGTTCTTGGCAAATTTGCGACAGCTTAATTTATAATAAAGTGAACTCTCATTGTACTTATATAAGCCTTATCAGTACTTATGATTACTCTGACAATATTTATGATGACGCCGCCAATACTGGTGACATCTCTGCCAGTACTTTTGGCAGTCCTATCAGGACTTTTAAGGGCTCTATTAATATGAATCATAGCTCTTTCAGGAATAAACACAACTCTGTAATTAGTTTCTATAGCTTTGTGGATGGTTATGGTAAGTCTGTTAGACTTATTAGTAGCTCTGGTAAGTATGAAGATAGTTCCTTAAATATTTACGATAGCTCTGTGAATATTTGTGGCAGCTAAATTAATTGTAATGAGGACCTTCACAGTACTTATGATGACGCCGCCAATACTGGTGACAGCTCTGCCAGTACTTTTGGCAGTCCTATCAGGACTTTTAAGGGCTCTGTTAATATGAATCATAGCTCTTTCAGGAATAAACAGAACTCTGTAATTAGTTTCTATAGCTTTGTGGATGGTTATGGTAAGTCTGTTAGACTTATTAGTAGCTCTGGTAAGTATGAAGATAGTTCCTTAAATATTTACGATAGCTCTGTGAATATATGTGGCAGCTAAATTAATTGTAATGAGGACCTTCACAGTACTTATGATGACGCCGCCAATACTGGTGACAGCTCTGCCAGTACTTTTGGCAGTCCTATCAGGACTTTTAAGGGCTCTGTTAATATGAATCATAGCTCTTTCAGGAATAAACAGAACTCTGTAATTAGTTTCTATAGCTTTGTGGATGGTTATGGTAAGTTTGTTAGACTTATTAGTAGCTCTGGTAAGTATGAATATAGTTCCTTAAATATTTACGATAGCTCTGTGAATATTTGTGGCAGCTAAATTAATTGTAATGAGGACCTTCACAGTACTTATGATGACGCCGCCAATACTGGTGACAGCTCTGCCAGTACTTTTGGCAGTCCTATCAGGACTTTTAAGGGCTCTGTTAATATGAATCATAGCTCTTTCAGGAATAAACACAACTCTGTAATTAGTTTCTATAGCTTTGTGGATGGTTATGGTAAGTCTGTTAGACTTATTAGTAGCTCTGGTAAGTATGAATATAGTTCCTTAAATATTTACGATAGCTCTGTGAATATTTGTGGCAGCTAAATTAATTGTAATGAGGACCTTCACAGTACTTATGATGACGCCGCCAATACTGGTGACAGCTCTGCCAGTACTTTTGGCAGTCCTATCAGGACTTTTAAGGGCTCTGTTAATATGAATCATAGCTCTTTCAGGAATAAATACAACTCTGTTATTAGCTTCTATAGCTTTGTGGATGGTTATGGTAACTCTGTTGTAATTATTCATACTTCTAATAGTTGTGTTGATAGCTCTGTTATTATCTTAAGTAACTCTGCTATGTATAAAGATAGCTTTGGAAACAGTTACGATAGCTCTTTGAATGTATGCCACAGCTAAATTAACGATAGCGAGTACCCTCATTATATTAACGTAAGCTCTGTCAATACCTATGATAGCTCTGTCAAAACATACGGAAACTCCGCAAGTCTTATCAGTAGCTCTGAGAATAATTTTAAGAGTCATATCAGTATTCACAACGACTCTGTCACTATAAATGATAGCTTTATAAATATTTGCTATTTCTCTGTCGTAATTTATGATAGCTCTTATGCTAAATAATTTGGTCTTGACAGTACATCCGATAGCTCTGGGCATATTTATTGGAGCCCTAAAGGAAGTAATGACAGCTCGACCATTACAATTGATAACTCTTACCGAGGCTACATTTTATAAATATTCCAGAGCTCTGAGTACCCTAAAAGAAAGAGCTGGCGTGTTTAAGAGGTTATGGTAGCTCTTAGAATTTCTGAGTGTACGTTCTAATCGTCATATTATCTCTATCGATTGTTAGGATTCGAATGAACTTATACAAACATAACAAATTTCATGTTGTGTTTATGATTTAACAATGATTGATTTAAAGTGGTCACTTTGTGTTTGGATTAAGGGAAACAGAAGAAATAATGCTTACTCAGGCATTAAGTTTCTGATTCCTTTGCGGTTTTGATAGACATTTGCTGGAAATTCGATGGTAGGTACTACACAAAATCCTGTCAATTAAATGAAATTAATTAAATAAAAGTGGTTTTGATGTGGTTAGGCCTTATACTTATAGGGGACTTCTTAACAAGAGCAGGTATGTATATTTTCAAATAAAAAGCGCATACGAATTCGAATAATGGAGACGGACAGTAGTGTGGTTTTTATCAAGATCTAGCGTTTTAGATTGATAACGCATGTTTTGAATTTGGGTTTGGGTAATAATTCTGTATCCATTTTGATGCCGAATAATTCGATTTTAAAAGCGCCTTTAAAAGCGTGTTGGAGTCTTGCTTAAATTCAAACACTTTTCATATCGCCGTGATTGTTAAGAACGCTATAGTATTCTTGCGGTCATATAATGCATTCTTTGTTCTTGTACTTTTTGTTCCATTCGTCCACGATCTGGAGGCATGTAGCTAGGACCTCTTAGGCTTGAAACACACTGGATCAGTCAAAAAGTGTTTTTTTTATGCCTTATAAAACAAGAATCCATTTATTCTCATAAACCAAAACACAACAACAAGGTGAAACAAAAAAAAAACATAATATGTGGCACTTAGAATCAAAACTGACCTGTCTTGACCTTTTTGAAAATATGGAGTGTGGTGTACCAAAAAATTTGTTTCAAATCAATCTATTTTAAAAGTTATAAGCACTTGAATTTTGGATTTTTGAATCAAAAAGACCCTATCTAATATTTCTTTGACAATCAAAACAGACCTATTTTTCACTTTAAATTACTTTTTTCTTCAAAACGGACCTACATATAATCTACAAATGAAAACAGAGATATATAATTTGTTTTCAAAAGGGTTGTATTTATTTTTTCCCACCAAAATCTGATAGAAGAATGATTTTGTGAAGTTATGAACTCAGTTCACAGTCAGACGTCCTGCCGGAAAATTCGTTTCGTGAGGAAAGCTTATAAAGGGTTTTCCAATAAGAGGTGTTATTTTGATATTCAAAGAAAAATGGCATTTTTTGAGATAAATGATCGGATGTTTATTTCATTATAAAGAGGAAGGTATGCCGTTAATAATGGAACACAACATCAGCCAAATGGCCGCCACGACCACGCTTACACGACCATATCCTTTTCATGAAATTTTCCATAACCAAATCGCAAAGTGGCTGCCCTATGTCCTCGATAGCCTCACGAATTCCATTTTTGAGGTCTTGAATCGACGCTGGGCTGTTGGCGTAGACCTTATCTTTTACGTGGCCTCAAAGGAAGAAGTCGCAAGGTGTTAAATCACAAGATCTCGGTGGCCAATTGTGATCACCTCTTCGAGAGATAACACGGACCGGAAACTTTTCCCGTAAAAGATCGATGGTTTCATTGCTTGTGTGGCACGTAGTGCCGTCTTGTTGAAAGTAAACGTTGTCCAGATCAATACCATCCAATTCTGGCCATAAAAAATCATTAATCATCCCTCGATAACGCAATCCATTGACCGTAACTGTTGCTCGAGCCTCATTTTCGAAAAAGTAAGGTCCAATGACCCCGCCGGACCATAAACCGCACCAAACAGTCACGCGTTGAGGATGGAGAGGCTTTTCAACAATAACTCTTGGGTTTTCCGAGCCCCAGATGTAACAGTTTTGCTTGTTGACGTAGCCTCCGAGGTGGAAATGGGCCTCATCAGTCAAGATGATTTTTCGATGAAATTCCGGATCATTTTCAAGCGTTTCAAGGACCCAATCAGCAAAGAGACGACGTTGTTGATGATCAGCCGGCTTGAGTTCTTGTGTTAACTGAACTTTATAAGCCTTAAGACCCAAGTCTTTATGCAAAATACGGTGTAATGACGTTTGTGGAATGCCTAATTCCAAAGAACGACGAGGAATGGACAAACCTGGGTTTTCTTCAACACTTTGGGCTACAACAGCAATATTCTCAGTTGTTCTTGAGCGACGTGCACCGTGCACGGGTTTTATTCTTCACATCACTAACTTGTCCCAACAGCTCGAATTTGTCCACCAATTTCTGTATTGCGGTCCGACAAGGTGCTTCACGACGACCCAAAAATGTTTTAGTTTTACGAACCGTCTCTGCCAAATTTTCATCATTTTTATAGTGAATTTAAATAATTTCAATGCGTTGTTGAAGCGTGTATTGTTCCATTTTTATTAATGGCGTAGTTTTTACTTGTCAAATGTCAAAAAATGACAGCTTCAAAAGTGACAGCTATCGAAATAGCGGGCTATTCAAAATAACACCTCTTATTGGAAAACCCTTTATAAATATGGAAAGCCAAAGAAAGTACAGGTAGTGGACAATTATCGTGCGCGAGAAAAAAAAGCAAAATTAATAAACGCCAAGCTTTCAGAAAAGTTTTTGTAATCAATTTTTTGCTATCTGATGGACTTACATGCATAGTATTTATATTTTATTGTTTCCATTTAAAATGCCAACAAATTTATCATGCAAGCATAAAAAACAAAGTTGTTTTATGTATAATTGCAAGTCAAGTCAAAGATTCAGAAGAATTTCTTTATTCTTTCGTACACCAAGTGAACTAAACCAAAAAGTAAGGAAACCTTAAGAAGAGGAAACATTTATATTCAATACTATCTTCTCATAAAATACGCCGAATCTACCGAACAACGTTCTGGGGTATTTTAAGCGCTGGACCTAAAAGAGTGGATCGAATTTGTAAACACCGTATCGAGACAGGAACGTTACCAATGGAAAAAATATGCATGACTTGATCTCACGAACTTGCTCTTGTGGGTAACAACTGTGTGTAAACAAACATTGAAGACGCATGATGTATATATTTAACGAGAAAATATTAAAAGAATCAAAAGTACTATAAAAATTATTTTTTGTTTGAAATTTTTTTTGTTTATAAAAAAATATTTTTAAAAATGTTTAAATGCATTATTGTTTATAATATTGAGAAGCATAAGAGTTCGAAATTATAACAAAATCGGTCTAACAGTGGCAAAGATATACGCAAATAACCCAAAAATATGACCATTTTCTCAAAAAACGTGCAATAGCTAATTCCGTAATGTGAATTTTTTGAGTTAAACCTGAAATGCAATTTTCTTACAATTGACTTGGTTATTACGAAGTTTAATCAAAGTCGTTAGAGCCGTTTTCGAGAAAATTTGAAGATACCAAAATATTTGTATGGCAGCTACCCGTTCTAGATGAGCTAAAACAAACATTCGAATTTGTCTTCTAGGGAAGCAGATAAAAATTCTCTGTACCAAATTTCATGCAAATAGGTATATCCGTTTAGGCTCTAGCTCAAATTACAGTGGACGCACCGACGAACAGACGCACAGACCCACGGACGGCATGACGAAACCCACTTTTTCGGACTTCTCTATTATCGTAGTGTTAGTTTTGATTATAACCTCGAAATTTTTTTTCACACGAAACCAATACTTGCACTATAGAGGAAGTAAAAAGGGCAGGCTATAGAAAGTCATCAAAATTGGAACAAAACAAAGATGCTGTCATTAGTTTTATTTTCAGCATCCAGCTTTAAGCGGGGTATACATTGTTCAAATGCTTGTCATGCATAAGAGAGTGTATTAGTGAAAATGAAACACGTATACATTGTGTGTATGCTTGAAGCAAAATCAAAATGTTTTGATTTTTGTTCAATCAGATAACCAGCATTGAAATAATTAGGGATGAGCGATATTGAAAAAAACATCGTTGTTAACATCGTTGTTAACATCGATGTCAACATCGAAGACCCAACATCGATGTTAATTATTATCAAGACAGAAACATCGATAATTTTTAACATCGGTAGTTTCATAAATTCTTTTCCTTATCAATTTTTATTTTGACATCAAAATAATAGCCAGTTCATAAGGTACATGAGCTCATCATAATGGTAATGTTAACGTCCAACTTATCGAAGAGAAAAAACATTTTTTTTTTTTTTAATTAAATTATCATTTTCGTTTTGAAACTTTTAAATATGATTAAAATATATTGTTTTGACAGGCTTACAGATCTTCTATTTCCGAATGCAAATAAAAAAAACTATTTCATTCTTTCCCGACGTTTCGTTGGCTTTTTTTCCAACCTTTTCAAAGGATTGGTTTTTATTTAGCTGTAAAACAAATTCTTATAACACAATATTAATTTTTTGAATTGTCGCTTACTTTTAACAATTAAGAACTTAGATGCTAATATCACAGAACTTTTATATAGATAGCCACACTGTAATTGGATTTTATGTTGTCTTTGTCTTCTTTCGTGTTCATTTCATTGCTTTGGTGAGTCTCTCTTGTATTCTTAGGCTTTCTAGTGCGAGTATCGGTTTTTTCAATAAAAGCGCTACAAAAGTTTTTTTTTAAATAAAACAAAAAGTACGTTCGATGCCATTATGTATGGAACTCGATTTCTTTTGCATGGCCACCACGGGCACGCTTGCAGAAGTCCAGACGCTGAACCCAATTTTTGACGGTTTTCAAGCATAAATCGGCCGATACTGCTGCAATTTCACGTTCGATATTCGTACGAAGTTCATCAATCGTCGCTGGCTTGTTGGCATAGACCATAGACTTGACGTAGCCCCACAGGAAATAGTCTAACGGCGTCAAATCGCATGACCGAGGCGGCCAAGGGCCAAGCAACTGGACCATTTCGTGAGATAACACGTTCTCCAAACTTGGTTTCCAATAAATTGATTGTGACATTCGCTGTGTGGCTTGTGGCGCCGCCGTCCTGTTGGAACCACATGTCCTCCAAGTCCATATCATCCAATTGGGGCCAAAAATATTCCTTTATCATTGAACGGTAGCGATCCCCATTCACAGTAACGTGCCGGTCTTCATCATCACGGAAGAAGTACGGCCCAATGAAGCCGCCGGCCCATAAACCACACCAAACAGTAATTTTTTCGGGATGCAATGATGACTCATGGAGAACGTGTGCATTGCTGCCTGACCAATCCTTCATATTTTGTTTATTGACGAAGCCATTCAGCCAGAAATGAGCCTCATCGCTGAAGATGATTTTTCGATGAAAATCCGAATCATTTTCAAGTTGTTGCTCAGCCCACGAACATACGACACTTCTGGTGGTCAAGCGGCTTCAGTTCTTGCGTCAGTTTAATCTTTTAAGGATGTAGGCCAAGATCTTTTCGCAAAATTCGACACAACGACGTCACAGAGATGCCCAACGCTTGAGAACGACGTGTGAGAGACACATTGGGGCTTTCTGCAACTGAAGCCTCAGCGGCAGCAATATTCTCGACACTACGGGCACTTCTTTGTCTCACTGGCACGGGAACATTTTGTACTTTGCCTAGACGCTCAATTGTTGATCTGCTAGGACGATTATGACGACCATAAATTGGACGTAGCGCTCTTAACATTGAGGCCACTGACTCCGGATTTTCTGTAGTAAATTTTAATAATTTCGATTCGTTGTTGGCTCTTATATCTTTCCATCATGAAATGGTAAACCTTACTGAAGAGAAATGTCAAAAGAGCGGCAAGAAAAATGGCGTCGTTTGCTGTCCCTGTTACTCTACTTTTGTAACGTCCCTGTTGAAAAACTCTTTACCTTGTTCACAAAATTTGTTGCCGTGTTTATTTTATGATTCATGGGTTGTGTTGAGTAAAAATTGATCATCCTGCCAGATGATGTTTCCTAAGAATACCAGTCCATAATTATTTTGTTGTTATGTCGCTGGAGTCGTGTGTCTAAATACGATAAGGATTTGTTGCATTCTGTTTCAATTGTAAATTGTAGTTTTTTTATTATAGTTATTCAGTGTTTTTAATATTACTTCTGTGTCTTGTTTTTTTTATAATTGCAAAAATATCGTCTACGTATTTTACAATAAATTTTATGTGTATGTTTGTTTCCTTTAAATTGTCTAAAGTAATGTCAAGTAGATTGTCTAGTACAATATCAGCAATGGTCGGTGAGAGAGGATTCCCCATAGGCATTCCAAACGTTTGGATGTAAATCTTGTCTTCAAATTTGAAATAATTATTGTCCTTCAGGCAGAATTCAAGTATTTTTAAAAATTGTGGTTTTGGTATTGCTGTTGTTGTTTTGATGTTTTATATTTTTTATTGCCAAATATGTGGGGATGTTCGTGAAAAGAGATATCGCGTCGAAGGAAACTAGTATATCATCTTCATAGAATATTATGTCCTCTAATTTTTGTTTCAGTTGGTATGAGTTTTTGATATTATAATTTACTGAAATAATGTTTTTTCAAAGTTTCACTAATATGATTGGAAAGCCGGTAACATGGGATATTGTACGAAGAAGATATTTTTCTTAAAGGAATACCAGGCTTATGGATTTTTGGTAAGCCATATAATCGAGGTGCTACCGCTGCCGAACAATAAAGTTTGATTTTAATTTTGATGTCAATATGTTTCTGTTTAAATAAGTCGTTCACTATGTTACTTTTAATATGATTGTTTTTAAAAATTGATATATTTGAAAATATTTAAATTTTTGTTTTTTTTTTAACAAATACGTTTAAATTGATAATAAATTGCTACCGAGATATTTTTTAATTTCAAAATGCTTTCATATTTTGGAAATTTTAAATACCGAAAACTTTTCGAAATTCAAATGGTATGGTTCAATTATGTATGGAACAAAATATCGGCCAAATGGCCTCCGCGACCTCGGCTGCACAGCTCTATCCGATGGTCCAAATTTTCGATGACGCCGAGGCATAATTGAGGTTCTATGCCGTTAATGTGCCGAATTATCTCATCCTTTAGATCTTGAATTGTTGCTGGCTTATCGACGTACACCTTTTCTTTGAAATAACCCCAAAGAAAGAAGTCCAACGGTGTCAAATCACATGATCTTGGCCGCCAATTGACAAAATTAATAGCTGACAAAATTAATAGCTACCTGCTGACCTCAAAGTTGGTAAATCAATGCAGAGTTGAGCTAGCAGGCTTTAGTGAATGCACTAAAATCTCACTCATATGGGTCCCAGGCCATAGCGACATCCGAGGCAGTGAGCAAGCGGATGAGCTTGCCAGGCAGGGATCAGCCCTTCTCGACTCTCAAGCAGAAGAAGTCGACCTTCCACTGGGATTCGTGAAGGGCAGAATATATGACCATTTTCTTTCAGAATCAAAAAAAGGTGGCAAGGTCTCTCAAACTACAAGATATCTAGGAAGATATGGCCTACCTATGACAAAAACAGATCAAGTGATTTAATAAAGCGAAATCGAACGGACACGGCCAGGATCGTTGCAATCATCGCACTGGCCATTGGCCAATAGGAGAACATGCGGCTAAGCTGAAGATACCTTTTAATAGTTTCTGCCGTAGCTGCAAGAACGATCTAGAGAAAGAAACCATCGAACACTTTCTCTGTAATTGCCCAGCCCTGGCCAGGTCTCGCTGCCTGCCATTTGGAAGCCCTTTTCTCGATAACCTAAGCGTGCTGTCAAACAAAAGGATAAACGATCTTATCTCTTTTCTAAACAGAACCAGATGGATTTAAAAGTTCAAACAATAGCTTCATCACAGCTGTTGCATTGGAATAGTAAGGGCATCCGTGTGTCCTGGAAAACAGTTGTTAGGTAAGGAGCTCTCGAACCAGTGCAGTTAGGAATTCCACTAACTGATGCAAAGAAGACAGACATTGACAAGCACGTAAAACATCATTGTGGTGAAAACTGATGCCAAATCAAAGAGTTGGTTTTCTACCGAAATATTTTGGAGAAAGAAGCGCTTCAAAATTCTGAAAAAAAAGAAGAAAATTTTGCGAATTCGTTGAATAAATTCCATACAACGTTTAAAAACTGGGACGGCCTCAACGATTTCTTCAAAAACCTTAACTGGTCACTATGCTTCCTCGGTAGTGACGTAGACTCCAGTACAGATATGATAACAAATTTAATTCTTTTTGGAATGAGAAATTTTATCCCGAATAGGGAAAAATCTATCAAACCAAAAGAAAACTCATGGTTTGATTCGAGCTGCAAAGAGGTTATCCGGGTTAGAGAAGTAAGTTTCCGAAGTTATAAGGCCAACCCCACTGAGGAAAACCGGAATAAGTTCAAACAAGCTAGAAAGACCTGTAACGTCCATATTCGACGAACCAAATTCTTGCATGACCAAAAATTAAGGCAAAAAATACTACAATATCCCAAAGGTAGTAAAAATTTTTGGTCATTTGCAAAAAAAATACGAAATACTACCTCGTCTTCGGTTCCAACGCTCGTTTTCAATGACACCCCTGCTGTTAGCTCGTTAGAGAAAGCCAATTCGCTTGCAGCACAGTTTGCTGTTAATTCGACGTTGCCAGTAAGTGTTATGACTCCTCCTGTACTTGAGAGCGCTAACGATTTCATGGGACGAATCTTCTTTCGCACTCGTGCAGTCGCAAGAGTTCTCAAGGACCTTGATGTGCACAAATCCGCTGGCCCGGATCGTATCCCTCCTATTGTTCTGAAGAGGTGTTCTTCAACGCTGGCAAAACCACTGCGTAAGCTTTTCCATCTGTCCTACTCTACTGGTCTCGTTCCGAGTGGATGGAAAACAGCATTTGTCCAGCCTGTCCCTAAAAAAGGCGAATCTTCTTCACCCTCTAACTATCGTCCAATTGCACTTACGTCCCTTCTTTCCAAGGTCATGGAAACGCTGATTAATCATCAGCTTAAGAAATATCTTGAAGAACGAAAGCTTATAAATGACCGGCAGTATGGATTTCGTAGCAATAGGTCCACTGGTGATCTGATGGTTTATCTCACCGAACAGTGGAACTAATCTTTACATCGTTTTGGCGAAAGTAAGATTATTGCACTTGATATTTCAAAAGCGTTTGATAGAGTTTGGCATCAAGCTCTCTTATCGAAAATGCGTGCATTTGGTATCGATGAATCTCTTCTTCGTTGGATTAGAAATTACCTTTCTAACCGCTCAATACAACTCGTATTGGATGGTTTTAAGTCTGATATTCATAACATAAATGCTGGTGTCCCCCAGGACTCCGTTTTGTCTCCGACTCTCTTTCTCATTTTCATCAATTGTCTTCTGTCTGAAACTTCTAATCCATTAAATTGTTTTGCTGACGACAGTACCCTCAGCTTTTCATATTCGTTTCTAGATTCACATCCTCGTCCTTCGGATGTGGAACTAGAGCGGCAGCATATGATAAGCTCATTAAATTCTGATCTTGATAGCATTGTCCAATGGGGAATCAAAAACCGCGTAGAATTTAATGCTTCAAAAACTCAATGCTGTCTCCTGTCGTTGAAGCGAAACCCACCCTCCATGCCGCTATCCATGAGCGGTACTTGTATTGAAGAAACTAAACAGCTTTCAGTTCTGGGAATGTACATCACAGACCACCTCTTGTGGAATGACCACATATTTAACGTTGCCAAAAACGCTGCGAAGTGTTTAGGCTTTCTTCGGCGATGCAAGAAATTTTTCTCTCCTTCTGATCTGGCTATAATCTACAAAGCCTTTATCCGTCCTAAGCTTGAGTATAACTCCCACATCTGGGCAGGTGCTCCTATAACTCACTTGAATCTCTTGGACAGAATTCAAAATAGAGCTTTAAAAATGATAGGTGATAGAAATATAACAGATAAAATTACAACTCTGGAACACCGCCGCACAGTGGTGCGAGAGCGGAAAAAAGTCTTTTGAAAAAGTCATGTCTATCGTTTTAAACTTTATGTTAAATTACTCTTAGATAACCAAAGCGTATGATTTAAAAGTATTTTTTAACATATATATTGTATGTTCTGATTTACAAGCAATCAAAGTTGAAAAATAATTTTACTCAAATCGCGAACCGTATTTTCAACAAATTTTGAGATGTTTTTTTCCGAAGTTCCTGCAGATAAATTCTCTAGTTTCTTAAATAATTTAATTGGTCTATTTTCGATTATCTAAAAATAAAAAAAAATATTGATTATTTATAAAAGATACCTTCAATAAGTAGCCTGAAGCTTTAGTACTAAGAAAAAATGCTTTTTTTTAAAACTTTTTGATTTAAAAAAACAGCTCCAAAAGATACCAAGAAAGTAAGTATGCCACCATATGCTCCATACATTCATGTTAAAGCACAGAAAAAATCAGCTGCAGATACGTGCAGATGTGGAAGTTATGCTCAAAAATGTTTCACTTAATCGGATTTCAAAAAACTCCGTCTTGACGGTGGTGTCTACCAAAAAGTTTGATTACTTCGGTATTAATTGTCAGAATGAACTGGTTAGGCCCATTATTTTAAAAAAAAATTTCAAACGTTATTTTAAAAATAAAACAAAATTAATACATTGACCCAGGGCTGAGAATTTCGATTTTTGCGAAACCATTTATTTCTGCCTGGAAAATTTTTCAACTTTCAACTCAATTTTCTTGAAAGCAACACACGAAAAATAATATAGTTTTATGATATTTTGAATTATATGATAGAGCTTAATACAAAATAAAGAAAGGGATTAGGGATAATCTTTTATTTTTTTTTAATTTTTCGCTAAAAGTAGGGCAGGTAAAAATAAAAAAAGTGTTCTTTTTAAAGTTTTATTGCTTTGTTTTTGTTCTGTATTGCGTAATTTTTTATTACCTGTAAGGATTAGTAATGGCTTATTAGAATAAAATCTCTTACTTAAATCTATTTATATAAAGGATTAATGAAAAAAAAGTCAGTATTGAGTTATTGAGCATTTGTGCAAGGTGCAATAAGTGAAAGTGAAGTTAAATATAATAACAAACATATATAGTGAATTCAATACATTAAAATGGATTCAATCGAAATTCCTTATTCGGTGTTGTGTAGTGAACTTATTACTAATGGGTAAGATGTTCAAAATCTTCGACCATATTTTGTAAGGAAATACCCCAACTTAATTTCTGAGCAAATAGAAACTGTGCTATCAGAATTAAAGAAACGTTTTATTTCTCATTTTTTAAGTCGATGGAACGCAGTTCATAGAAAAAAAAGTCATTTTTAAAAAAAAATACACTTATTGGCTCGAAGGAGTTTTCCAAGTAGACCTAACCCAAAGTGTATTGCCCGAAACGTCAACTAATATGGGAAGACCACGAAAGAGTTTTGACGAATGCTGTGATCGAGCTAAAAGGTATAAGAGGGACGAAATTAGAAATATATTTCCTCGAGAAGAGATAAACTATGCAGCAACATCAGAGAGCTTTTCCTGTTCACAATTTGATCCGGATAAGGCTCTTGCATTATTTATACAAGCAGAATTGTCGAAACGCCAATATGAAGTATTGAGACATGCACTAAAAGACGAAGGACATGATGTTTTTCCACCTTATATTAAATTACTGGAAGCAAAGAAAAAGTGCTATCCTTAAGATATAAACATTACGGAAAGCTCAGCAAGTGTGCAACTACAAAAATTGTTAGACCACACTGTAACAAGGTTATTAGAAGGAAAGACATCAGAGGAGATAACCAGAATTGTAGGACAGTCTTTAACACTGTACACTAAATGGGGATGCGATGGTGCCTCTGGACAACCACAATACAGTCAAACATTTGACAATGAAGAAACTTCGGACGTTTATGACATCTTTGGTACCAATTCAAATGACTATGGAGGAAAACAGGGATATTATTGTGTGGAACAACGATCGATTATAAATTTAATTTTATAATATATATATATATTCAAAATAAAAAGTTAAGATTTTACTAAAAAAAACTTTTATTTAAATATAACATTAAAACCCTCAAATTTTATAAAAATGTCAATAACTTTTTTTCTAACAATTTTTTCTTGATCAAATTTTGACCAAGCATGTATAAGACTAATTTTAACATGTTTGTCAAATTTCATTAAAATTCGTTTAATAGTTCAGATTTTACAGACTTTTTTCCGCTCTCCCATACAAACATCAAAACACTCAAATTTTAGAAAAAAAAGCCAATAACTTTTTTACTAATGATTTTTTCTTAACCAAATTTTGATAAAATGTGTATAAGACTAATTTAAAAATGCGAATCAAATTTCATCTTAATCCGTTAAACAGTTCAGATGTTACAGATTTTTTTTCCGCTCTGCCATACAAACATCAAATCCCTCAAATTTTAGAAAAATGTCAATAACTTTGTTTCTAATTATTTTTTTTCAACCAAATTTTGACCAAATATGTATAAGACTAATATAAACATGCTTGCCAAATTTCATTTAAATCTGTTGAACCGTTCAGATAAAACAGACTTTTTTCCGCTCTCCCATACAAACCGAACCACTGTGCGCCGCAGTGTTTCATGTCTGTCTTTGTTCTATCGCTATTTTTACAAACAGTGTTCTAGCGAAATAGCCAGTTGCATTCATCCCCTAAAACAATTCCACCGTAATACTCGCGCTTCTAGGAATGCACATAAGCTTACCCTTGAGCCCAATTTCGGACGTACAGTCAAGTATAGAGATTCTTTCTTTAGCCGCACAACTCGAATGTGGAATGCTTTGCCTAGCTCTATTTTTCCCTCCCATTGTAATATCCAGAAATTCAAAACCAATGTGCATCGGTATCTCCTATTAAACCCTACCCTATTTTCCTAAACGCTCGCACTATGTTTATCATTATAAGGGTAGTCATAACCCCTTGAGTGCGCGCAAATATAAAAAAAAAAAAAAAAAAAAATATGATTACTTACTACAATGTGTTCATTGCAAACTATATTTAGTTCCTAAATTTTTAATTAGTTTAGTTCCTAAAACTCTGTTATATAACGAGCTTGTCAATGTCCGTCTTCTTTGCATCAGTAAGTTGAACTCTTAACTGCACTGGGTCAAGATCCATACCTAACAGCAACTGTTTTCCAGGATGTACGACTGACCTTGCAACACCAACATCCGATTTATAGCTTACTGCTCCCCTTATTTTTAGAACATCCATCTTCTGAGTCAGCAGGAAACGTTATGGATGCCTTGAATTGAAAATGCCATTTATTTGTCGGCCTCCTGCGCACCCCTTTTGAAAACTAATTATAAGTATATCTGTGTTGTCATTTGCAGGATATATAGGTCCATTTTGAAAACAAGCTCATTTAAAGTGAAAAATAGGTCTGTTTTTATTATTAAAAAATATGCACGACTGGATCGCACGAACTTGATCTTGTGGGTTAATACTCATTGAAGGTGCATGATGTTTATTATTGTAACGAAGCGTTACAATTTCTACATATAAATTTAATCATATTATTATAGTTATACAGTATACATATACCCTAATCATAAAATCACAATTTACTGTGCAACTATACACGACTCCTGCAGGCACCTTAATCGTTTAGCTATTAATAGCTATTAATTTTCATAGTTCACACTATGTTAGAGCCGCAGATGTTATAAACCGAGGTAAGGAAAAGAACAAAATTGTGTTTCTTTCTCGTCCAAGTGTGGGTATCAATCTAGTGTATAGAGAATCAAAGATCGGCCGCAACAAAATCCTTTTTATAGCGTGTTCGGTGACAGATAGGCATTGCTTAGCAGAGTCAGTTTACTCAGTTGAGAAGCCAATCTAACTTTTTTTATAAAATTATAGGGCATTAGATATAACAAAAATTATTATTTTATTATTTGGTATTATTCAGTATTATTTATTTGTAAGACCCCCCCGACCTCGTTTTGTTCCTCTGAGCTCCTCTTCAAGCAGCTCATTGGACAGGTTCTCCTCAGTGAGTTCCACCCGCTTTGTTCCTTAGGTTGTGTGCTAAGGACAAGGGTTTTCTTTTAGAATCCCCGACCGCTTCATTCCTTTGGGCTCCTCTTCAAGAAGTTCACTGGACAAGGTTCTCCTCCGAGAGTTTCCAACCGTTTCGTTCTCCAGGTTGCGTGCTGGGGACACATTATATGAAATACCGTGTTAGTTATATAGGATAATAAGAGACAGACTATTGTTAACCAAGTTATATGAAATACCATGTTATAAATTTCGACCAAATAAAAATTAATGAAAATTAAATTAATCAAAGGAAATTAAACTATTTCATTTGGAGTTAAAGACCCTCCAAGCCCAAGTTTCGTTGCTTCTTTGGGAAGAACCCTGGACACCGGTGAGCTTACCTCAGCCACGAAGAAAAAGCATCACATTATATGTAACGGGAAAATATTAAAAGAGTCAAAAGTACTTAAAAATTGATTTTTTGACGCACCGACACACAGACGCACAGTCCGTCGGACGGCCTGACGAAACCCACATTTTCGGACTTCTCGATTATCGTAGTGTTAGTTTTAATTAAAGACGGTTTATACTCTAGCTCAAATTACAGTGGACGCACCACTGTAATTTGAGCTTAAACGGTTGGACGACCGATTTGCTTCAAATTTGGTACAAAGCATTTTTATGTGATTCCCTAGAGGAGAAATTCGAATTTTTGTTTTAGCTCATCAAGAACGGGTAGCTGTCATTCAAACATTTTGGTTTCTTCAAATTTTCTCAAAAACGGCTCTTAAAATTTTGATTAAACTTCCCTCCTGGAATAACTAAGTAAATTGGTTTCAACCTTTTTTTGACAAACAAGAGCATTCGATTTTGTTTCGAATCGCTTATGCGCATTGCATTATATGTGAGTCTTTAGATAGACGTGGCGCGGCAAGACAAAATTTCAAAGGTTTGTATAACTTTTAAATAATACCATTTCACAATGCTGCTGAAGTATGTTTTATTTACAATTCTGCATTTTCTCTAAATGAACCGGATTGATAGGGAGACTTCTTGTCACTTAAACAAAGTTAATAGTTCTGTTTGGTAACTTGAAACTTCTAACAAATTTTCAGTTTGCTGCCAAAATCTTTTGGAAAAAATGGGTTTTGTGAAAAGCTACCCGAAACTAGCCCCTATAGCCCCCCCTGGATCCGCTACTGCATACGGTCTACTTTATTGAACTGAATTTGTTGTTGTTAATTAGGTTTATTTTTTTTGAGACTATCCATCCGTATCTAGGAGTAAATAGGTATACGTTGAAACGTCAAAAATTAATCTCGGAAAAAATTTTATCGAAATTTTAATCGAACTCACACACAACCTTAGTTTCAAATTGCTCGAAGGATTATTTTTTAAGTGTGGGTAACTTTTATCCATCAATCCTGTAAAAGCTATAGGTTCCTACCTACATATAATATATAATATTTCTTATTAATATTCCCTTGATTTTGCGTTATATACATACATACATACATATATGTATAGTTCTTTGAACAATAGATGAGATTTATATATCATACGAACATCTATGTAGTTAATCGAAAAAAAAGTGTACAAACATTTCTTGATGGCATTACTGTCAGATGACAAAATATTTGCAATAATAAAAGGTTGATTCATATTCCATAGATATATAAATACATAAACATTATACCCCCATACTAGCAAATATAACCTACAATTTATCACCACCATTCGTTTCTTCCCAAAAATAAAGGACGATTCAAAATGTTCTTCGTCCTTTGCTCAACCATATCAAATGACGGCAACGTGCAAATGCAATCATTTTATGATTTAGTTTGGGTGCGAGGCCTACTAATCCTAATTGAAGAACATTAAGGCAATATATAGGCCGATGAACATAATCATAAATAATATAATAAAGTAGCTTCGAGTCACTTTGAAGGATTTCCTTTCTAACTGTACCTACTAACTAAAGAAACAAAAACATAAAGCAACATATGGACTGGACACAGTACCTTTTTGGATGTTAGCTGCGGCTGCGGCTGCGGCATCCGCATGTGTCAAAGGCAATAGCATGGCAAGAGGGCGGACGAAAATTAAGTAGAGCATTATACATATTTACCTTTTTCTAACCAAGTGAGGACAGGGACACAAACAGGATTCTTAGTTCGACCACAATAGTGTGGCTGTGGCACACCGTAAGGATATGGTTTCTTTGTTGGCTTGGAGAGCTTCGTTGTTATTCTTCGTGCACTTTATGTATGGTAGATTATCCTGGTTTGTGGAGAGGGGGAGCTGGAGAGGACGTGGAATGCTAGCATACAAAAATAATGCATTGCAACTGTCAGCAGCGGATACAAAAAGGATTTTCGCAGATTAAAAGATAATAAAACACCGCACCACAAAAATGCCTCTGTGATGATTTTTTTTCCGTGTCGCTCTTTTCCCGTCCAACTCAGTTCCAATGTCCCGTCTTCCGTCTCCCATGTCCCATCACGCCTATAGCTTCACTTTTATTATTGTGATTAATTTTAGGAATTTTTATTCGTTACACATATTGCTGTTGGTGTTGGTTCTTGCTGTTACGTATAACAGCTTATGATTTGTTTTTGGTAGGTTTTTTTGTTTTGGGATGATCATACATAGTTCGGTGTATGAGGAACAGCAGATGTGCGAACATTTTATTTGTGTTTGATATATGGGGTCCGCATTTATGTGCGATTAGTATCGATATTAGTTTTATGAAGACAAATTGCAAAAGGACATGAGAAAAACAAAAAGGAATGCCAATGAGTTTTAGATGCGATAATTACTATTATTGCTTGAATGGATCAAACCTAATAATTTATGAATAAATATAATGGGGTGAAAATGGTATCGTTTAACATAGATTGTAAAAGTTTCTAGGTAGGTATATTTTGTATATATGTATTGCAACTTGGAAGAAAAGGTTTTTGGAAGAAAAAATCGATTCAGCAACAGATAAAATAAGAGTCTCTACTGCAGTGACCTATTACTGAAGATCAACAATGGGCCTTACTAATAATCAAATTTAGTGTTAAGGTAAGAAGAAAATCTCCAGATTTTAGAAAATCCGCATACCAATATCGAATTTAATCTCCAGTTTAGTTATGTATGTATTATTATGTACTAGCTGGACCGTTCGGCTTCGCACGGTTAGACAAACCTAAGCTTCGCATATAAATTACAAAAGAAAATATAAATAAATATTTAAGTTCATTTTTGTGATCGAATCCTAGGTACTAATGGGTAAATAAAGGGTTTTTCAACAGGGACGGTACAAAAGTAGGGCAACAGGGACAGCAAACGACGCCATATTTCTTGCCGTTCTTTTGACATTTCTCTTAAGTACGAGCTACGAGCCAACAACGAATCAAAATTATTAAAATTTACTACCGAAATTCGGAGTCAGTGGCCTCAACGTTAAGAACGCTACGTCCAATTTATGGTCGTCATAATCATCCTAGCAGATCAACAATTGAGCGTCTAGTGGACAAATTTGAATCCACAGGCACAGTACAAAATGTTCCCGTGCCAGTGAGACAAAGAAGTGCCCGTAGTGTCGAGAATATTGCTGCCGCTGAGGCTTCAGTTGCAGAAAGCCCAAATGTGTCTCTCACACGTCGTTCTCAAGCGGCGGGCATCTCTGTGACGTTGTTGTGGCGAATTTTGCGAAAAGATCTTGGCCAACATCCTTACAAGATTAAATTGACGCAAGAACTGAAGCCGCTTGACCACCAGAAGCGTCGTATGTTCGTGAATTGGGCTGAGCAACAACTTGAAAATGATTCGGATTTTCATCGAAAAATCATCTTCAGTGAGGGGCTCATTTCTGGCTGAATGGCTTCGTCAATAAAAAAAAAATGTGCGGTATTGGTCAGGCAGCAATCCACACGCACTCCATAAATCATCATTGCATCCCGAAAAAATTACGGTTTGGTGCGGTATTGCCACAACCACTTTTATCAGCTCTTGGTTTCTCCAAAACGGCTCTAACGATTTGGATGAAAATTTCTGTTTTTTTAACCGAGCAAGAAAAAAAAATTTATTATGTCATAATTTAGATCCGCCCAGCAGCACGCCTACTTTTCTTACTATTTCTTAGTTTCTCGGAAAAGATTTACGATTTGGATGGAAATTTTCAGAGTTTACTTTTATGAACGAGAAAAAAAAGAAAAAGTATTATTGAGGAAAATCCGCCCACTACCACGCTCACTTTTATGATTTCTTGGTTTCTCTGAAACGGCTCTAAAGATTTGGATGACGTTTTCGATTTTTTTATTCCGTGAGCGAAAATAAATAAAGAAATTGGTTTTAGTAAAATCCACCCACTGCCAATTTTCGCATTTATTGGTGGTATATCAGAAACTGCTTTAATGGTAATGCACTACTTTAACTAATGAACGATACAAAAATTTAAATAACGGGTGATTTTTTAGCTGGTTTTGTTTTGGCAACACTGGTTTTGACAGCTGACGTGTGTTTAGTACCTTGTGTCACTGTCAAACAGCTTCAGTTTGGTTTGCAATTTAACCATCCCAAGTAACATTTTTCCTCTCATAAGACGCTCCGAGAGCGCTACGAGACTTATTTTAGGGAGCTAAATGCACTCTTGAGGAGTTCTTCTAGATTCTTATAAGATTGTTAAAAGCTTTAAATGGCCTCGTTATGGGAGCCTCTTGATCCTATAGGAAGAGTTTTATTCTTCTTATGCGATTACAGAGGCCGCTTTGTAAATCTAGTAAAGCTCCCTGGACTCTTCCTATGGGAGTGCGTCTCTTCCTACAGAAGTTGTTAAAAAGAGAACGAGTGTGTGTAAACTTAAAAAAAAAACATGTATCTTTCGCATTTTTTATTTCTTTTAGAAGAAGGTAGGCGAATAGTTTTTATGTGTGTTCGTGATTCTCTCATGTCAAAAAATTATGTGTTTTTTGGTGCGAGTATTTATCTCACAAGTTAATTGACGTATTATATTTGTAAAAATCATGGCATATGTAGGCTAAATTCTTGGTGCAATTAAAATTGCATCTACTAATTTAAACATTTTGCTTCGAAAAATAACAACGCGCTTCCAAAATTATGCATATTTAAAATATTTTGTTATTAATTATAATCTTATTATAGGGTTACCATTAATATTTTTTTAGGTGCAAAAATCACCAAAGTATGTTTTTATACAATTCACAAAATGCGATCATTCATACCATATTTTTTTCCAATTACTGTCATAATCGTGCTTTTATGACGAAAATTGGATCTAGAGGTGTACAAAATATGACGCTTTTTCATTATTAAGATTTTCTGAAATTTTCCAATATATTTGTCATTAAAAACTGACAAAAACAACTGATTTTTAAAGATGCCATTTTACTTGTGTCGTATTAATATACTGCTCTCACAAATTTTAAATAATGACATAACACAAAAAAGAATGTCCCCGCTCATTCTTCTCTGGTATAGTAGCTGTATACTAAGTTATACAAATCCATTTTTTATACAACTAATATCATAAGCAAATAAGAGAAAACAAGATGAATATGAAGTTTTGGTCAGAATGGAAAACCAAATATGATAATTCATTAAGAATATTTTTTTTTAAGCTACGGTAACCCTCAAAATATAATGAAAACATTTTGTTCATATTGCAACATGGCTGCTGTTGATTGATACTTTAACTCTTGTTTTAAGATCTCTATGAGATCTTTGGATGATGATGAAGTCCCATTACAACGCTTGAGCTCCCGTAAGAAGTGTCGCTCTCAGTAAATACAAATTTTCTCTGAGAGACAGTACTTCTTATGGGAGCTAAAATGCTCTTATGGGACTTAAATTTGACATTTAACTTTCAAACGAAACACATTTGTCTGTGGGCGTTCCTTTTTACTGCAATTGCCAACTATTATTAAGAAATTTAAATGTGAAAGCAAAAAATCGATAGCTGTGTTAGATTAACATTTTGAAACAATTTAACAAAATTATAACCTAATAATTTTTCGAATAAAGTAACAATCAAAGTTAACTGGACATAGCTTGGTGTTATTTAAATCACTCCAAAGCTGATGACAGCCGATGCAACAACAGTATAAGATATACCATAAACATTATGGGATACTCATGGTGAATTCCATTTGTACAATTAATAAGGTTGTTTCGATCAATTCTATCAAAATAATGCTTTTGAGATCGATTTTTCGGCAGATTGTTTCCTCTTTTTAATAACACTAACAATATTAACTACCTTAAGTTTGTAATGTGTGCTTTTTGTTTAGTATATTTCGGTACTAAAAATTGTTGTTATAATATTTATGAATATGATCAGATTCACTACTTCCAGTTCTACAGCCCCGAAATTAGGTAAACAAAGAGAACAAAAAATCAACCAAAGAAACTTGCTCGCAACGAAAAGAATCAAACTTTTCTTTGAAATCTAAAATTACATCTGCCACCACCAATCAAAGAACCAATCCGATAGAAACATGAACAGAAGCAAGTTTTGTGAACAAAAAGAACGCACTGTACAATTCAACTATAACATCTGTTCGTCTGATATTCAAAGCTGGCGTCGTAGCTCCTATTAGAATCTTGAAAAAAACTTATATATCATTGAAGTATTATTATGGGATTATAAAGACTAAAAATGACGTTAAGAGTTTTAATTTCATAACGAGATACTTATGAGACTTAAATAGATTTAGATATAGGATTAAAGTACTTTCAAATTTAAAAAATGCTTAGCTCTTACAATAAAAATGCTATGAGACGAATTTGAGTTTCATAACAAGAGATTCATTCTTAAGTATAGCAATAGGATTTAAAAGAATCTTATGGGAGCTTTTTTCAGATTTGAAGAGCTTAACTCCGGGAGTTTGTTAGTTGGGATGGATCGTCTTACAAATGAACAACGCTTGCAAATTATTGAATTTTACTATCAAAATTCGTGCTCGGTTCGAAATGTTCATCGCGCGCTTTTTTATCGAAAAATTGTGTTCAGCAATGAGGCTCATTTTTGGTTGAATGAGTACGTAAAAAAGCAAAATTGCCGCATTTGGAGTGAAGATCAGCCAGAAGCATTGCAACAGCTACCAATGCATCCCGAAAAAGCCACTGTTTGGTGCGGTTTATGGGCCGGCGGCATTATTGGGCCATATTTCTTCAAAGATGATGCGAATCGCAGCATTACTGTCAATGGTGAACGCTACCGAGCGATGATAACAAACTTTTTTTTGCCCGAAATGGAAGTTCTTGACTTGCATGATATGTGGTTTCAACAAGACGGTGCCACATGCCACACAGCACGCGAAACAATGGCGCAATTGCGAGGCGAGTTTGGTGAACAGTTAATTTCACGTTTCGGGCCGGTCAATTGGCCGCCTAGATCGTGCGATTTGACACCATTAGATTATTTTTTGTGGGGGTATGTCAAGGCTAATGTCTATAGGGACAAGCCCGCTTCGATTGACGCACTGGAAGCCAACATCCATGCATTCATTCGTGAGATACCGGCCGATATGTGTGAAAGAGTATGCCAAAATTGGACTCAGCGGATGGGCTACCTGAGACGCAGCCGCGGTCAACATTTGCATGAAATTATCTTTAAACATTACATTGCAAGGTTCAAACTATCGATTCAAATAAATATTTCATTAATTTTTTCGAATTTTTTTGTTTTTTTTTAAAAAAAAAGTTCTAAACCTCTTAAAAAATCACCCATTACAAGATTGTCTTATTTCTTGGTTTCTCGTTAACGGATCTATTTCTCGGACATAAATCAAATTCCTGATTCCTTATTCCTGATTCCTGAATCCTCCTGGTGTAATGATCACTTTATTTTTTTCTTGATTTTTGGGAAACGGCTTTACCAAACAATACTGATGAATTTTTCTGAGTTTTTTCTCATGAGCGAGACAAAATTTAGAAACAATTGTTAGTTAAATCCTACCACGTTTCGATATTATTTTTCGTTCAAAGTATATTTAACAAAGTTTTTTTATGTAAAACCGAAAAAAATCAACTGATAATAAACTTTGTTTCTAATTGTCCGATCTTCAAAGTTAT
>CAKNZS020000030.1:0-17422 GCA_932273885.2 Leucozona laternaria
GGACGAAACGCCAATTTTTATGGACTAAAGGCCGATAAAAGCTATTTTGAATCAATAATTCAACAAGTCCAATTAAATAGTGCTAAGTCTTCTACTTGGCTGATGTATTTCAGTAGTATATAGAATTTGTATTATAAAAACCTTCATATAAAAACAAAGCCTGGCCCTGGGCAAAATTTCCAGCTTAATGATTAAGAATTTTAATCTTGTTGGATATAGTTCACATTGGATTTTTGTCAAAAAGTTCATGTAAGTTGAACTGAACTTAATAAAAATTGCGTATTGACAAGGCACTCACTAGTCAACTGATGAGTCCAAGTGAGATCGCCGGGACGAAACGCCAATTTTTATGGACTAAAGGCCGATAAAAGCTATTTTGAATCAATAATTCAACAAGTCCAATTAAATAGTGCTAAGTCTTCTACTTGGCTGATGTATTTCAGTAGTATATAGAATTTGTATTATAAAAACCTTCATATAAAAACAAAGCCTGGCCCTGGGCAAAATTTCCAGCTTAATGATTAAGAATTTTAATCTTGTTGGATATAGTTCACATTGGATTTTTGTCAAAAAGTTCATGTAAGTTGAACTGAACTTAATAAAAATTGCGTATTGACAAGGCACTCACTAGTCAACTGATGAGTCCAAGTGAGATCGCCGGGACGAAACGCCAATTTTTATGGACTAAAGGCCGATAAAAGCTATTTTGAATCAATAATTCAACAAGTCCAATTAAATAGTGCTAAGTCTTCTACTTGGCTGATGTATTTCAGTAGTATATAGAATTTGTATTATAAAAACCTTCATATAAAAACAAAGCCTGGCCCTGGGCAAAATTTCCAGCTTAATGATTAAGAATTTTAATCTTGTTGGATATAGTTCACATTGGATTTTTGTCAAAAAGTTCATGTAAGTTGAACTGAACTTAATAAAAATTGCGTATTGACAAGGCACTCACTAGTCAACTGATGAGTCCAAGTGAGATCGCCGGGACGAAACGCCAATTTTTATGGACTAAAGGCCGATAAAAGCTATTTTGAATCAATAATTCAACAAGTCCAATTAAATAGTGCTAAGTCTTCTACTTGGCTGATGTATTTCAGTAGTATATAGAATTTGTATTATAAAAACCTTCATATAAAAACAAAGCCTGGCCCTGGGCAAAATTTCCAGCTTAATGATTAAGAATTTTAATCTTGTTGGATATAGTTCACATTGGATTTTTGTCAAAAAGTTCATGTAAGTTGAACTGAACTTAATAAAAATTGCGTATTGACAAGGCACTCACTAGTCAACTGATGAGTCCAAGTGAGATCGCCGGGACGAAACGCCAATTTTTATGGACTAAAGGCCGATAAAAGCTATTTTGAATCAATAATTCAACAAGTCCAATTAAATAGTGCTAAGTCTTCTACTTGGCTGATGTATTTCAGTAGTATATAGAATTTGTATTATAAAAACCTTCATATAAAAACAAAGCCTGGCCCTGGGCAAAATTTCCAGCTTAATGATTAAGAATTTTAATCTTGTTGGATATAGTTCACATTGGATTTTTGTCAAAAAGTTTATGTAAGTTGAACTGAACTTAATAAAAATTGCGTATTGACAAGGCACTCACTAGTCAACTGATGAGTCCAAGTGAGATCGCCGGGACGAAACGCCAATTGTTATGGACTAAAGGCCGATAAAAGCTATTTTGAATCAATAATTCAACAAGTCCAATTAAATAGTGCTAAGTCTTCTACTTGGCTGATGTATTTCAGTAGTATATAAAATTTGTATTATAAAAACCTTCATATAAAAACAAAGCAAAATTTCCAGCTTAATGATTAAGAATTTTAATCTTGTTGGATATAGTTCACATTGGATTTTTGTCAAAAAGTTCATGTAAGTTGAACTGAACTTAATAAAAATTGCGTATTGACAAGGCACTCACTAGTCAACTGATGAGTCCAAGTGAGATCGCCGGGACGAAACGCCAATTTTTATGGACTAAAGGCCGATAAAAGCTATTTTGAATCAATAATTCAACAAGTCCATTTAAATAGTGCTAAGTCTTCTACTTGGCTGATGTATTTCAGTAGTATATAGAATTTGTATTATAAAAACCTTCATATAAAAACAAAGCCTGGCCCTGGGCAAAATTTCCAGCTTAATGATTAAGAATTTTAATCTTGTTGGATATAGTTCACATTGGATTTTTGTCAAAAAGTTCATGTAAGTTGAACTGAACTTAATAAAAATTGCGTATTGACAAGGCACTCACTAGTCAACTGATGAGTCCAAGTGAGATCGCCGGGACGAAACGCCAATTTTTATGGACTAAAGGCCGATAAAAGCTATTTTGAATCAATAATTCAACAAGTCCAATTAAATAGTGCTAAGTCTTCTACTTGGCTGATGTATTTCAGTAGTATATAGAATTTGTATTATAAAAACCTTCATATAAAAACAAAGCAAAATTTCCAGCTTAATGATTAAGAATTTTAATCTTGTTGGATATAGTTCACATTGGATTTTTGTCAAAAAGTTCATGTAAGTTGAACTGAACTTAATAAAAATTGCGTATTGACAAGGCACTCACTAGTCAACTGATGAGTCCAAGTGAGATCGCCGGGACGAAACGCCAATTTTTATGGACTAAAGGCCGATAAAAGCTATTTTGAATCAATAATTCAACAAGTCCAATTAAATAGTGCTAAGTCTTCTACTTGGCTGATGTATTTCAGTAGTATATAGAATTTGTATTATAAAAACCTTCATATAAAAACAAAGCCTGGCCCTGGGCAAAATTTCCAGCTTAATGATTAAGAATTTTAATCTTGTTGGATATAGTTCACATTGGATTTTTGTCAAAAAGTTCATGTAAGTTGAACTGAACTTAATAAAAATTGCGTATTGACAAGGCACTCACTAGTCAACTGATGAGTCCAAGTGAGATCGCCGGGACGAAACGCCAATTTTTATGGACTAAAGGCCGATAAAAGCTATTTTGAATCAATAATTCAACAAGTCCAATTAAATAGTGCTAAGTCTTCTACTTGGCTGATGTATTTCAGTAGTATATAGAATTTGTATTATAAAAACCTTCATATAAAAACAAAGCCTGGCCCTGGGCAAAATTTCCAGCTTAATGATTAAGAATTTTAATCTTGTTGGATATAGTTCACATTGGATTTTTGTCAAAAAGTTCATGTAAGTTGAACTGAACTTAATAAAAATTGCGTATTGACAAGGCACTCACTAGTCAACTGATGAGTCCAAGTGAGATCGCCGGGACGAAACGCCAATTTTTATGGACTAAAGGCCAATAAAAGCTATTTTGAAGGAAGTAATTTTAGTTTTGAGGATTTTTGACTTTGTACGTGAGGCTGATTCCAATAAAAAATTAGAGCAAGTTTATACTCCTAAATAGAGTAGGTATTTTTTTTTTGAAAAACAAAATATTGTTTGTATAATTTTGTTACCTATGGTTTTTATGCCTATTTTATTGATCGAACAATCTGAAATACTTTGAGAGCTTCAGAATATAATAGAAGAAATAGATTTAGAGAGAGAAACAATCAGATTCAGTTTAATTCTGGAACAGCCTTAAAGACAGGACAAATTTTAATGGACATTTTGTAGATTGGTTATAAAAACTTTTGCTCTTTCGTGATTAAAAACTCACTGCGTAAACTCACTCATGAGCTTGAAAGGTTTTCTGAAAAATATTACTTGTGGCAATTTTATTCCGCCTCAAGAATTGATAAAAAAAATGTCTAAGATAGATTCAAAGTTACTTAAAAATATTTAATGTTATATAGGTACATACGAGTACTTAAAAATATCTAATTATAAAAAAAAAGGATTAAATTACAAAAATACTAAAGAAATATTACCTTCTGTTTTATTCGATTATTTTATACGGAAAAACTTAGTTTTCCAAACATTTTGTCCCAGGAACAAAGCTGTTCGCTATTTACTTCTTCCGTGAGAAAACAAAAATAAATGATTGCGTATTTTTCATATTCTTTCAATACGCTTTGACTTACACATATCCTACTCCCATCTTTCTTCTAACAATGCCATGTACATATGTACACATGTATGAAAATACAACCACCGAAAACAAAAAGTAATCGATTTTTTTCTTTTCACTGAATTACCTACCCACCTACATTATACTAAATACATATAGGTATTTTGGCTCCATCCACTTGACACATTCATTATTTGGTGCAGTATTCCACCTGCAAACATGCAATGAATTTTTTTGATACATTTATTACCTAAGTACCTACGCAAAATTAAATCAAAATTATCCTTCATCTACCAAACAGTTCAACCACGACCTTGCACCCCTATATGTACAATAATTGTACATACATATAAGCCACACAAAATTCAACCAAATCGCAACGATCCCACTACCATACAGTGAATACGAACTCCCACCAAGTCACCCAAAATACTATGTGCGTACTATGGCTTTTCATAGAAGATACTGTTTTAGTAGGAGTGATAAGAGATCGCAAAAAAAAAAAAATACAAGAAAACCACAGATTAGCCACATGAAGATGAGAATCCCCGGCAGCCATTTTAATTTGCCAACAAGCTTAAACTATCTGATTGAAGATAAAAAATGTGTAAAAACCTCACACGTAGACAGGAGGGATCTTCAGACACCTGGTTAAATTGTTGTTGCAATTCACATCTATTCATCGACGCGGGATGAAATTACAAATACAACAATGTAAACAAAAGGGTTTTGGAGGGTGAAACGTAAGAAACGTACGAAACATTCTCATCTTCATATGCCTAATCTGTGAAAAAAATCAAATACCTATATGACCTACGCGGTGCCGAACCTGGCCTATAGGCAAAACAGGCAATTGCCTAGGGCAGCAATCGATTAGGGCGGCAAAATCAGTACAATAATTCCAAACGAAAAAAAAGTTCCACATCCGTCTACTTCAATAACTAATTCCGTATACTTTAATATTTGTTCTTTGTTATCCATTCTATATAAAGAATTATAACAGATGCTTTAATTGAAATTCCAAAAAGTTTGGAATTCGATGAAATTTAAATTTTTACAGCAACTAAACTTGGTAAACGCGTACACAAATTCAAGTTTGTAATGTCAACAGTAATTTGGACCGAGTTTTTATGCAAAATAAATATTCTTTAGAAAATTCTTCAATCAAAATAAATGACATTTTTGAACTGTTTAAAGCATTTAGATAAATTGCGATAGTACTTTCAGATAGACAGCCACCGTTTTCAATCTGAACAATCTCTTGAAACAATCGATCCAAAATTGAAATTTAAAGCTAATTTTGTTTACGTTATTGACGTTACGTTATCTTCTCTCGATCAGCGCTTTGCAGAGTATCAATTTCTCAGCCAACATTTGGGATTTCTGTGCAACATTTCAACGAAGAAGGAAAAATACTGCGAACAACCCCTAACAAAGGGAAAGCAAGGGTGACTATTAGCATTCTCTAGGCCCTCGCCAGTTATGAACCTTTTTGCCTCGGCTGGAAAATCTTACTTAGAGCTGCCTTACCTGTATAAATTTCATATTTTTTGCTTAAGATAACTGTATTTGATTAGACCTTTGATAATAAAACTGCTGGAATCACAAATAATACCAAAGTTTAATTAAAAATTGGTAAAATTGCGGCACAAAATTAAAACGTTTTTAACAACCTTCAATAAAACGTTAATGAATACAAATGTTTCATTTATTTAAACTCATTTACAAACTTATTTACAATTAAGAGTTGTTTATAAATGACATTTAGACCCGTTTGCTGCAACGAAACTTAAAGTTTTAAGTTCAAAATAAGAGCTTTACACCGAGGCAAAAGGAGAAAATAAGCGTTTAAGTAGAACATAAGCGTTAAGGTAGAACATAAATGTTTAAGTTACGTATCAGCAAACAGATCAAAATGTCATTTATAAACAACTTTTTGTTGTAATTCTATAACGTAGCGATTTATATGAGTCGAGTTTGAATAAACGAAACATTTGTATTTACTAGTATAAAAAATTATTATATGATTCCACTTACCGATTCAATGTGTTAATTTTAAAATGTGCACAATAAATCAACAACGATATTTAGTTTGTCATTAAAGCATCAGGACACAAAGTCCTGCCATGTTCTTCTCTTCTGGATTTCCTTACCGAAAACTTGGTAGAGCCCTGCCTAAACTCTTTGGTTGAAAAAATATTTACAAAAATTAGAAAATATAGATAACAATTTCCCAGGGAAAAGCATACAATATTTGAAAAAATTGAATATTTTGTTGTCATTTTGTCACTAAAAAGTAACTGTAAAAATTAAAAAAAAAAATAATAATAAATAAAAGTGACTGCACCTTTCTATTAGCTTTGTAAAAAAGTTTTACATCGTTACCTTTTATAAAGTAGAAGTTTTATCAAAAAAGTTTTTTATGCTAACTTCAAGCAGCAAGGACTATTTTGAGAAAAAGAATTCTGAGCATGTTTTTCAACTTAAAATCAAGAGTTCTAGAGTTCCTGATGGGTTTTAGAAAGAGTTCTGCAAAATTGAAAACGTTAGGGCAATTTAAGGTGCCCATTGACTTAGAACCAAAAATTTTCAAGATCCAAAAAAATCAATAAAAAGGAGTTCTGATTAGATTTCCGGATAGCAAACAAAGAGTTCTGAACATTTTCCAAAAAACTTTTTTTTCTAAAACTAATTTTTCAGAAGTTAATCGCAAATTTAGGTGCCCATTGACTTAGAAAAAATTTCACTCAAACCACATTTAATGATGCACACAAGGAAATAAATAATATATTCCTAATAATCAAATTGAAATGAATTGGTCCTATGTTTTATTCACTTTTAATTTGTATTTATTACACAAAAAGCATTTTAATTTTTTTATAACATTAAATAAATTGGTCCTATGTTTTATTCACTTTTAATTAGTATTTATTACACGAAAAGCATTTTAATTTTTTTATAACATTTTTTCATTACTTTCAGTTAATTTCTGTATAATATTATAAAAAAATAAAAAAAAATTAAAAAAATAGAAAAAACAATACTGTGTAAGGTGTAACACTAAAAAAAAACGGGTGAACCCCTATCACGTTTTGTAGGGCTTGTTGCACTGATTACCAAACGGTGTGTAAACATTTCTTCACCCAAGTATTGAAGTGATCTATATGCATTTTCACCAGTTTTGAAAAATTAGTTTTAGAAAAAAAAGTTTTTTGGAAAATGTTCAGAACTCTTTGTTTGCTATCCGGAACTCTAATCAGAACTATTTTTTTGATTATTTCTCTACTATAAAAATTTTTCTAAGTGAATAGGCACCTAAATTTGCGATTAACTTCTGAAAAATTAGTTTTAGAAAAAAAAGTTTTTTTAGAAAATGTTCAGAACTCTTCGTTTGCTATCCGGAACTCTAATCAGAACAAATTTTTTTTGATTTTTTCTTTACTATGAAAATTTTTCTAAGTCAATGGGCACCTAAATTTGCGATTAACTTCTGAAAAATTAGTTTTAGAAAAAAAAGTTGATTGGAAAATGTTCAGAACTCTTTGTTTGCTATCCGCAACTCTAATCAGAACTCCTTGTTTTTGATTTTTTTTTACTATGAAAATTTTTCTGTCAATGGGCACCTAAATTTGCGATTAACTTCTGAAAAATTAGTTTTAGAAAAAATGTTTTTTGTAAAATGTTCAGAACTCTTTGGTTTCTATCCAGAACTCTAATCAGACCTCCTTTTTTTTGATTTTTTTTTTTACTATGAAAATTTTTCAAAGTCAGTGGGCACCTAAATTTGCGATTAACTTCTGAAAAATTAGTTTTAGAAAAAGTTTTTTGGAAAATGTTCAGAACTCTTTGTTTGCTACCCGAAACTCTAATCAGAACACCTTTTTTTTGATTTTTTTTTACTATGAAAATTTGTCTGTCAATGAACACCTAAATTTGCGATTAACTTCTGAAAAATTAGTTTTAGAAAAAAACTTTTTTGGAAAATGTTCAGAACTCTGTTTGCTATCCGGAACTCTAATCAGAACTCCTTTTTTTTGATTTTTTTTTACTATGAAAATTTTTCTAAGTCAATGGGCACCTAAATTTGCGATTAACTTTTGAAAAATTAGTTTTCGAAAGAAAAGTTGATTGGAAAATGTTCAGAACTCTTTGTTTGCTATCCGGAACTCTAATCAGAACTCCTTTTTTTTTGATTTTTTCTTCACTATGAAAATTTTTCTGTCAATGGGAACCTAAATTTTCTGAAAAATTAGTTTTAGAAAAAAACTCGGAACTCTAATCAGAACTAATTTTTTTTGATTTTTTCTTCACTATGAAAATTTTTCTGTCAATGGGCACCTAAAAAATTAGTTTTAGAAAAAAAGATATTTGGAAAATGTTCAGAACTCTTTGTTTACTATCCGGAACTCTAATCAGAACTAATTTTTTTTGATTTTTTTTTTACCATGAAAATTTGTCTGTCAATGGGCACCTAAATTTGCGATTAACTTTTGAAAAATTAGTTTTCGAAAGAAAAGTTTTTTTGGAAAATGTTCAGAACTCGTTGTTTGCTATCCGGAAATCTTTTTTTTTATTTTTTTTTTTACTATGAAAGTTTTTCTAAGTCAATGCGCACCTAAATTTGCGATTAACTTCTGAAAAATTGGTTTTAGAAAAAAAAGTTATTTGGAAAATGTTCAGAACTCTTTGTTTGCTATCCGGAACTCTAATCAGAACTCCTTTTTTTGATTTTTTCAAAGTCAATGGGCACCTAAATTTGCGATTAACTTCTGAAAAACCTCTCTAATCAGAACTAATTTTTTTTGATTTTCTCTTTACTATGAAAATTTTTCTGTCAATTGGCACCTAAATTTGCGATTAACTTCTGAAAAATTAGTTTTAGAAAAAAAGTTATTTGGAAAATGTTCAGAACTCTTTGGCTGCTATCCGGAACTCTAATCAGAACTTTTTTTTTTATTTTTTTTTACTATGAAAATTTTTCTGAGTCAATGGGCACCTAAATTTGCGATTAACTTCTGAAAAATTGGTTTTAGAAAAAAAATTTATTTGGAAAATGTTCAGAACTCTTTGTTTGCTATCCGGAACTCTAATCAGAACTCCTTTTTTTGATTTTTTCAAAGTCAATGGGCACCTAAATTTGCGATTAACTTCTGAAAAACCTCTCTAATCAGAACTAATTTTTTTTGATTTTCTCTTTACTATGAAAATTTTTCTGTCAATGGGCACCTAAATTTGCGATTAACTTCTGAAAAATTAGTTTTAGAAAAAAAAGTTATTTGGAAAATGTTCAGAACTCTGTTTGCTATCCGGAACTCTAATCAGAACTCCTTTTTCTATTTTTTTTTACTATGAAAATTTTTCTAAGTCAGTGGGCACCTAAATTTGCGATTAAAATCTGAAAAATTAGTTTTAGAAAAAAAGATTTTTGGAAAATGCTCAGAACTCTTTGTTTGCTATCCGGAACTCTAATCAGAACTCCGTTTTTTTGATTTTTTCTTTTTCAAAGTCAATGGGCACCTAAATTCAGAACTCTTTGTTTGCTATCCGAAACTCTAATCATAACTCCTTTTTTTTGATTTTTTTTTTACTATGAAAATTTTTCTGTCAATGGGCACCTAAACTTGCGATTAACTTCTGAAAAATTAGTTTTAGAAAAAAAGTTTTTTGGAAAATGTTCAGAACTCTTTGTTTGCTACCGGAACTTTAATCAGAACTAATTTTTTTTGATTTTTTTTACTATGAAAATTTTTCTAAGTCAATGGGCACCTAAATTTGCGATTAACTTCTGAAAAATTAGTTTTAGAAAAAAAAGTTATTTGGAAAATGTTCAGAACTCTTTTTTGCTATCCGGAACTCTAATCAGAACTCCTTTTTTTTGATTTTTTCTTTTTCAAAGTCAATGGGCACCTAAATTTGCGATTAACTTCTGAAAAATTAGTTTTAGAAAAAAAAGTTATTTGGAAAATGTTCAGAACTCTTTGTTTGCTATCCGGAACTCTAATCAGAACTCCTTTTTTTGATTTTTTTACTATGAAAATTTTTTTAAGTCAATGGGCACCTAAATTTGCGATTAACTTCTGAAAAATTAGTTTTAGAAAAAAAGTTTTTTGGAAAATGTTCGGAACTCTTTGTTTGCTATCCGGAACTCTAATCAGAACTAATTTTTTTGACTTTTTTTACCATGAAAATTTTTCTGTCAATGGGCACCTAAATTTGCGATTAACTTTTGAAAAATTAGTTTTCGAAAGAAAAGTTTTTTTGGAAAATGTTCAGAACTCTTTGTTTGCTATCCGGAACTCCTTTTTTTTGATTTTTTTTTTACTATGAAAATTTTTCTAAGTCAATGGGCACCTAAATTTGCGATTAACTTCTGAAAAATTAGTTTTAGAAAAAAAGTTTTTTTGAAAATGTTCAGAACTCTTTGTTTGATATCCGGAACTCTAATCAGACCTCCTTTTTTTTGATTTTTTTTTTACTATGAACATTTTTCAAAGTCAATGGGCACCTAAATTTTCGATTAACTTCTGAAAAATTAGTTTTAGAAAAAAAGTTTTTTGGAAAATGTTTAGAACTCTTTGTTTGCTATCCGGAACTCTAATCTGAACACCTTTTTTTGATTTTTTTTACTATGAAAATTTGTCTGTCAATGAACACCTAAATTTGCGATTAACTTCTGAAAAATTAGTTTTAGAAAAAAACTTTTTTGGAAAATGTTCAGAACTCTGTTTGCTATCCGGAACTCTAATCAGAACTCCTTTCTTTTGATTTTTTTTTACTATGTAAATTTTTCTAAGTCAATGGGCACCTAAATTTGCGATTAACTTCTGAAAAATTAGTTTTAGAAAAAAAAGTTATTTGGAAGATGTTCAGAACTCTTTGTTTGCTATCCGGAACTCTAATCAGAACTCCGTTTTTTTTTTATTTTTTCTTTTTCAAAGTCAATGGGCACCTAAATTCAGAACTCTTTATTTGCTATCCGAAACTCTAATCATAACTCCTTTTATTTGATTTTTTTTTTACTATGAAAATTTTTCTGTCAATGGGCACCTAAATTTGCGATTAACTTCTGAAAAATTAGTTTTAGAAAAAAAGTTATTTTGAAAATGTTCAGAACTCTTTGTTTGCTATCCGGAACTCTAATCAGAACTCCTTTTTTTGATTTTTTTTACTATGAACATTTTTCTAAGTCAATGGGCACCTAAATTTGCGATTAACTTCTGAAAAATTAGTTTTAGAAAAAAAAGTTATTTGGAAGATGTTCAGAACTCTTTGTTTGCTATCCGGAACTCTAATCAGAACTCCTTTTTTTGAATTTTTCTTTTTTAAAGTCAATGGGCACCTAAATTTGCCATTAACTTTTGAAAAATTAGTTTTAGAAAAAAAGTTTTTTGGAAAATGTTCAGAACTCTTTGTTTGCTATCCGGAACTCTAATCAGAACTCCTTTTTTATGATTTTTTTTTTACTATGAACATTTTTTAAAGTCAATGGGCACCTAAATTTGCGATTAACTTCTGAAAAATTAGTTTTAGAAAAAAAAGTTATTTGGAAAATGTTCAGAACTCTTTGTTTGCTATCCAGAACTCTAATCAGACCTCCTTTTTTTTGATTTTTTTTTTACTATGAAAATTTTTCAGTCAATGAAAAATTAGTTTTAGAAAAAAAATTTTTTGGAAAATGTTCAGAACTCTTTGTTTGCTATCCGGAACTCTAAACAGAACACCTTTTTTTTGATTTTTTTTTACTATGAAAATTTGTCTGTCAATGAACACCTAAATTTGCGATTAACTTCTGAAAAATTAGTTTTAGAAAAAAACTTTTTCGGAAAATTTTCAGAACTCCTTTTTTTTGATTTTTTTTTACTATGAAAATAATAATAATAATAATAATAATAATAATAATAATAATAATAATAATAATAATAACAATAATAATAATAATAATAATAATAATAATAATAATAATAATACTAATAATAATAATAATAATCATAATAATAATAATAATAATACTAATAATAATAATAATAATCATAATAATAATAATAATAATAATAATAATAATAATAATAATAATAATAATAATAATAATAATAATAATAATAATAATAATAATAATAATAATAATAATAATAATAATAATAATAATACTAATAATAATAATAATAATCATAATAATAATAATAATAATACTAATAATAATAATAATAATAATAATAATATAATAATAATAATAATAATAATAATAATAATAATAATAATAATAATAATAATAATAATAATAATAATAATAATAATAATAATAATAATAATAACAATAATAATAATAATAATAATAATAATAATAATAATAATACTAATAATAATAATAATAATCATAATAATAATAATAATAATAATAATAATAATAATAATAATAATAATAATAATAATAATAATAATAATAATAATAATAATAATAATAATAATAATAATAATAATAATAATAATAATAATAATAATAATAATAATAATAACCTTCGGGGGGTGTTGTATCCCTAGAGGGCGCGTCCTCAGGTGGTGGATCGAGGAACGCTTGATAGATATATCGGGTAGGTGGGAAATAAAATACCACTCGCGGACCAAACAACAACCAAAAAATCCTACATCCTAAACTGGCATCCAGAAAGCATGCAGGTAAGCGTCTGTACTTCAGGTAAGAAGCGGCTTCAATCATACCTGCCACGAGGTATAAAATGGAACACAAACCCAAAACACACTTTGGAGAAAAAACACATGAAATGGAAAACGAAAACGGATTAAACCGAGTGGGGATATCCACTCAAACGTCGGTAGAGGCTACGGTTACCGGCGCGGGCTCGGCTCTGCAAAGAGAGGAGTCGCCAGTAGCACCACAAGAAAATCCTTTGCCTGCGACAAGTGTTTCCCAATCTAATCTTGGGACCACCAGAGCAGGCCGTCCTAGACAACGTATCCAATGGACTAACGATATGAATGAATATGTCCTACGTTGCTACTACACCACAACCAAATGTGAAAACCCTGAAAACATGATTATTTACAGAAGGGAAATGTTCAATATGTTCATCGGAAGATATAGCCATCTTGAAGGAAGAGTTAACGAAAACAACTTAGCCCGCAGAAAAGATGTAATTCTTCAAAATGATTACGTTGAAATCAATAGAAGACAGCGAATTATGGCTGAAATACAATCTGAGCTTGAAACAAGTACTGAGCTGCCAATATCGAGCGAACACGGTACAATCGCGCCCCCTGCCTCCGAACCTTTGACACTTCCCACACCTTCGAATCCATTTATTATCCAAGTACTGCGCGAAACATCATCCAGTGCAACCACAGAACAACCGACTGTGCAACCAACAACAGACACAGAAACACACAAGCTTCAAGATATCTTTAACCTTACCCTAATAGAGTTTGAAGGTATTGATCCATTCTTTAGACCTAAAATTCCTAGAATTTATGATCAGAGAAACTTAGAAAATGTCCTGAACGCCATCAACACAAATATCTTGCCACAACACCTTGACAAAGAAGCAGGGATTGAACGCATTAATGACCTTTTGTTCGTAAGTGCAGTATCTACTCTACGAGCTTTAGGTAAGGATCTTAAACCAACTACGGAAAACCAAAGAAACACCACAAGAAGTGTGGAGAGACCTGAACCAAAATGGAAAAGAAGACTTACAAATAAAGTAGAAAAACTAAGGCGAGATATTGCCAGACTGACCTCCTTTCGAGATGGGTCAACATCGAGTCGTCTCCGTAGACACATTAAACAACTGAATTTCACCAACGCGCCCCGAAAACTTAAAAAGGGAAGAGATTATAGAGATACTCGATAGGAAATGTCAAAAATTATCTGCAATTGCGAAACGCCTTAAGCGATATGTAAAATGTGATAACCGTAAGTCTGAAAATGCCTTATTTTCCAGAGATCAAAAAGCGTTCTATAGAAATAACGCTTCAGCACAAACAACAGTGACAGAAGACGTTTACCCACCCCTCAGTGCCACTGAGCAGTTTTGGAGCAATATCTGGAGTAGACCAAAGGAATACAACGAGGAAGCCCAGTGGATTACGGATGAGACAGAGCATTTCAAGAACATAACACCTATGCCTTGCTTGCCGATTACTGCAGAAGAAGTTTTTAAAGCCATCTCGGAAACCAGCAATTGGAAGGCCCCTGGCGTTGACAAGCTCCATAATATATGGCTTAAAAAGTTTACCGCATCGCATAAACAACTTGCGAAAGCGTTCACCGAACTGTTGCAGCTCAAAACCATGCCACCAAATTTCCTCACTAGTGGATTGACATTCCTAATTGCCAAAGGAAAACCTTGTAATGACCCGTCAAAATATCGTCCTATTACATGCCTGTGTACAACATACAAACTATTTACAAAAATTCTTACCAACCGAATTTACAACCATTGTACCATAAACAACATCATCCCAGACGAACAGAAAGGATGTAGCAGACAAACAATGGGCTGCAAGGACCAATTAGCTATTGACTCCGTAATTACTGGCCTGGCATTAAAGAAAAAACGCAGCATCAGTATGGCCTTTATTGATTACAAAAAAGCTTTTGATTCGATGCCCCACAAATATCTGTTAAAGATACTAGAAGTTTACAAAATCGATCTCACCATAGTAAACTGCTTAAAGGTCATAATGGAAGGATGGAACACAAGGCTGACTCAAAATGGTCTTATTGGTCATTCTCTACCTATAAGATGCGGAATCTTTCAAGGCGATGCCCTTAGCCCCCTCTGGTTTTGTATTGGTCTTAACCCCTTAAGTAGGATCTTGACCAAAATAAAATCTGGCTTCGATGTCAAAACGGAAACCTATGACCATTCCTTTAACCATTTGCTCTATGTTGATGACCTTAAGCTTTACGCCAAAAACAGAGAAAAACTTCATCGAATGATTGAAATAGTGAAATGCTTTAGCAGTGACATCGAAATGGAATTTGGCATGGAAAAATGCAAAATGATTCACCTAGCGAGAGGGAAGATAGTTGCGGATGAAGAAGGTTTCCCAATTGACCAAGAACAAGCCATTGAAGATCTACAGCACGAGGATTCGTACAAATATCTTGGATTCCTCCAACTCAGAGGTATCAATCACACAATTATCAAGTGTAGCCTTATGGCACAATTTAAAGGCAGAGTAAACGCCATTTTGAAGTCGAACCTCACAGGAGGAAATAAATGCAAAGGCATAAACACCTGGGCTATTCCGTTGCTAACATACTCTTTTGGCATTATAAAATGGTCTTCAACTGATCTAGCGAACCTTGATATGCTAATTCGAACATCATTCACGAGATATAACAGCCAACACCCTCGAAGTGCTATTGAAAGGATGTATTTGCCTAGAAAAACAGGTGGAAGAGGGATCGTGAACGTTACTAATCTCCACCACCAGCAATGCCTCAATATACGCCAATACCTACGTGGAAGCCCTTCACCACTTATAAGGACCATTTGCTTAGCTGACGATAACTTTACGCCACTAAACCTCAGCTTAACAAATTTTCCTCTTCCTGACACCGTGAGAACAATAGATGAGCTGATCCTGTCTTGGAAAGCAAAATCATTACACGGAACCCACCCCAACGAACTCTGTCAAAGCCATATTGACAAAGAGGCATCCAACCTATGGCTTAAACAAGGGAAACTTTTCTCTGAAACAGAGGGATTTGTAATAGGTATCCAAGACAGAGTTATTGCAACAAGAAATTATAGGAAATACATCCTAAGGGAAGCTGTGGAAGACAAATGCAGAAGATGCGGGGAAAATGGGGAAACAATCGAGCATATAACCTCAGGATGCAGCGCCCTAGCTTCACAACACTTCATGAACAGACACAACAATGTTGCGAAGTTAATTCATCAACAATTAGCAGTACATAGTGGCCTCATAAATCATCATACACCATATTACAAGTACCATCCTCTCCCTGTACTGGAAAACTCCGATTTCAAGCTCTACTGGGACAGAACAATAACAACTGACCAGCATATGCCAGCGAACAGACCCGATATTGTTTTGTTCCGAAAAGTGGACAGAAGGATACATATCTTTGATATTGCAGTCACGCTTAATCGTAACCTTCAAACGGCGTACTCCACAAAGATATCCAAATACACTCCCCTAGCCATTGAAATGCGGTCCATGTACAGTATGGAAAAAGTGGACGTTACGCCAATTGTTATTTCAACATCGGGCCTCGTCCCACAAAATCTGCCTGGAAACCTAAAGAAACACAATATGGAATTTCTATTGGCACAACTTCAAAAATCGGTACTACTGGACACATGCAACATTGTCAGAAAATTTCTGCAACTGTGAATAAACTGAACAAACACTCACAAGCAATAGCCAGTAATGGGTTGGTAAAACCTCTCCTCTCATTACCTCGACCCAACCAACGAACTCTTAAGGGCTAGAACATGGTCTATGCCCCAACTGAGCCTAATCCCTTTGGCATAGCCTGGGACAGGTGATTTCCAACCCCATAGGAGTTGAGAAGTTTTTTCTTAAGTCTACAATAATAATAATAATAATAATAATAATAATAATAATAATAATAATAATAATAATAATAATAATATAATAATAATAATAATAATAATAATAATAATAATAATAATAATAATAATAATAATAATAATAATAATAATAATAATAATAATAATAATAATAATAATAATAATAATAATAATAATAATAATAATAATAATAATAATAATAATAATAATAATAATAATAATAATAATAATAATAATAATAATAATAATAATAATAATAATAATAATAATAATAAATAATAATAATAATAATAATAATAATAATAATAATAATAATAATAATAATAATAATAATAATAATAATAATAATAATAATAATAATAATAATAATAATAATAATAATAATAATAATAATAATAATAATAATAATAATAATAATAATAATAATAATAATAATAATAATAATAATAATAATAATAATAATAATAATAATAATAATAATAATAATAATAATAATAATAATAATAATAATAATAATAATAATAATAATAATAATAATAATAATAATAATAATAATAATAATAATAATAATAATAATAATAATAAATAATAATAATAATAATAATAATAATAATAATAATAATAATAATAATAATAATAATAATAATAATAATAATAATAATAATAATAATAATAATAATAATAATAATAATAATAATAATAATAATAATAATAATAATAATAATAATAATAATAATAATAATAATAATAATAATAATAATAATAATAATAATAATAAATAATAATAATAATAATAATAATAATAATAATAATAATAATA
>CAKNZS020000031.1:0-32500 GCA_932273885.2 Leucozona laternaria
AATAATAATAATAATAATAATAATAATAATAATAATAATAATAATAATAATAATAATAATAATAATAATAATAATAATAATAATAATAATAATAATAATAATAATAATAATAATAATAATAATAATAATAATAATAATAATAATAATAATAATAATAATAATAATAATAATAATAATAATAATAATAATAATAATAATAATAATAATAATAATAATAATAATAATAATAATAATAATAATAATAATAATAATAATAATAATAATAATAATAATAATAATAATAATAATAATAATAATAATAATAATAATAATAATAATAATAATAATAATAATAATAATAATAATAATAATAATAATAATAATAATAATAATAATAATAATAATAATAATAATAATAATAATAATAATAATAATAATAATAATAATAATAATAATAATAATAATAATAATAATAATAATAATAATAATAATAATAATAATAATAATAATAATAATAATAATAATAATAATAATAATAATAATAATAATAATAATAATAATAATAATAATAATAATAATAATAATAATAATAATAATAATAATAATAATAATAATAATAATAATAATAATAATAATAATAATAATAATAATAATAATAATAATAATAATAATAATAATAATAATAATAATAATAATAATAATAATAATAATAATAATAATAATAATAATAATAATAATAATAATAATAATAATAATAATAATAATAATAATAATAATAATAATAATAATAATAATAATAATAATAATAATAATAATAATAATAATAATAATAATAATAATAATAATAATAATAATAATAATAATAATAATAATAATAATAATAATAATAATAATAATAATAATAATAATAATAATAATAATAATAATAATAATAATAATAATAATAATAATAATAATAATAATAATAATAATAATAATAATAATAATAATAATAATAATAATAATAATAATAATAATAATAATAATAATAATAATAATAATAATAATAATAATAATAATAATAATAATAATAATAATAATAATAATAATAATAATAATAATAATAATAATAATAATAATAATAATAATAATAATAATAATAATAATAATAATAATAATAATAATAATAATAATAATAATAATAATAATAATAATAATAATAATAATAATAATAATAATAATAATAATAATAATAATAATAATAATGATAATAATAATAATAATAATAATAATAATGATAATAATAATAATAATAATGATTAAAATAATAATAATAATAATAATAATAGTAATAATAACTTCATGATACTTGAAATTTTACTCGGATCTGGTTCGACACCTTTATCCGTTATAACATGTAATAAGTAATTAACTTCTTTCCTAAGGAATTCACTCTTGTCGGCTTGAATTTTCAAATTAGCCTTTCTAAGTTGCTTAAGAACTTCAACAAGCTTATTATTTTGTTCATTAAGGTCTTTCCCATAAATAACTACATCATCCATGTATACAAAACACTTTAAACCTTGTAAACCTGAAAACACTGTGTTCATCATTCTTTGAAAAATACACGGGGCATTTTTCAATCCAAACGGCATCCGCACAAATTCGTAATGCCCTTAAGGAGTAGAGAATGCAGTTTTCTCTATGTCCTTCTCTGCCATAGGTATCTGATGAAACCCGGATGTTAAACCAATTGTCGTAAAGTATTTAGCTTTACCAAGTTGATCTAAAATTTCTGTTATATTTGGAATTGGATAACTATCAGCAATAGTTATATCATTTAACTTCCTATAATCAATGACCATACGCTATTTCATTTTTCCTGAACTATCCTTTTTTTTTTGGTACAATCCAAAGAGGAGAGTTCCAAGGACTTTTCGAGTCCCTTATCAATTCTTCATCTTTCAGTTTCGTTATTTGTTTTCGAACTTCTTCTTCATGTATCTTAGGATACCTGTAAGTTTTTGTGAAAATTGGACCTGCATCAGTTTTTGTTCTGATCTCACATTTCATTGCATTAGTAGCACTCAATTTTTGTCCTTATAACAAGAATAAGTCACTATATTCTTGTATAATATCCCTTATACTTTTTTCTTCTTCTGAATTCATATGATCTGTTCTTATCAACTTCTGAACTTCTTTATTTCTATTCACAATATTCTAAATATTCCTTACATTTTTCTGATTTCTGAAATTCTCTGTACTTTTAAACATAAAGTTTCGTAGAGGTTCTGATGATATTGTAATATCTATTTTTATCACTTTTATTCACGATTGAAACAATACAACAACCTTGCGTATCTACTTTTAATTTACCTACATTCTGGTATAACAATATTTTCATTCTCATATCTCTGCACCACTATATCAGTGCCTTTTCTACTACAGTTCTATAAACTTCCATTCTAGGTTTAATAAAATCATTAAAATTTTCAAAAATTAACCCATACTGTTCCTTATCCTTGACGAGAGTCTGTTCCTTGCAGTTTATGACAAATCCTCCCTGATTAAGGAAATCTGTCCCTAAGATTCCGTCATATTCTCCTAACATATCATTATCTACTACATGGAATTTCCATCTTTTAAAACATTCATTCTCTCCTAGATTATAGCAAATTTTAAATCTTAATCTACAAATTCCTTTAGATTCCTTAATATATTTATCTATCCCACTAAAATGAATCTTTTCTTTTTCATTTAAATCTTCAAAGTATACGCATTTGCTTTTAATTAGACTCACACTTTGCTCCTTTATCTACTAATAATTTAAACAGTTTATCTTTACAATCAATGTAAATATAGGCACTATTTTCCTTACACTTTGTTATAGAAATGGCGACCCTATCTCTTACCATTCCTTTGAACGAAAATCCCTCTTTCCCTCAGAATCTTTCGATTTAAAATTATTAAATCTTCCTTTATTATCTCCTTTGTCACCATAGCTTCTATTATTATTTTTGTTATTAGATTTTTCATTATTATTAACACGCGAATAGCACTCATTCGCTTTATGACCTACTTTACCACATTTGTAACAAGTGATAGCATTAATTTTTACTAGATTTCTATTTGAGAAATCTGTTTTAGGAGTTCTTTTTCGGTTTGATAACCGAGATTCTTCATGTTGTGCATGTCTTGCTGCCTCAGCAAGGGTTGTTGCTCGGCGATTATTAACATAATTAACTATATAACTTTTAAGGCTTTCACGGTTGTTCATGTACATAATTAATAATAATTTTCGGATTATCCGCGTAATTTATTTAAGAGTGCACTTTAGTACTCACCTCGAACGTTTGGCATCAAATTGCATTGAGCGTGGTCACCGGGAAGCTGCAGTTGATATGTTATACATTAGATTGGCTACGCAGGTTGTGGCGGTGCGTAGGTGGTTCTATCTCATGTTGTTGTTGTTGTTGTTGTTGAGGAGCAGATTGTTGGGAGCAAACAATGCTGACTACATCATAGGGTGTTTTAAGTATGATCTGTTGGGATGACTGACCTGTGTTAATGACCGGATCCCATGCACTCTTAAATAAATTACGCGGATAATCCGAAAATTATTATTAATTATGTATAATTACCTATATCGGGTCTTAGACCATTTATAAAAATATTAAGAATAACTTTATTCTCAATTTAGTTATGCATGACTTCCAAGTGTTTCTGATCTTTAATATCCTGTTTGGCATCGGAACCAAGTCTTCTTGACATTGTTGCCATTACTTGTTCGAACTGTCTAACAGTTCTATTATCTTGCTTGGAATTTATCAACTCTCTATAGAGTCCTAAAGTGCTTGTAAATTCTTTATAAAGATTTTTTAATTGTGCCCAATTATCTATTACTTTGTTTTCAAGAATGATTCTGGCGTTTCCAGATATTTGAACTTTAATAAATTTAAACAAAAAATATTTTTGTTCTTCGGATGCTAGGCTCATAGCATCATAGCATCCATTTATAAAGGAATATTACTCCGAAGAGTCGCTTTGGAATTTTGGAACTAGCTTTGCTAGGGTGTAAATGTCTAATTTAAAGGCATTATCTCCATTTCTGGCGTCATCAATATTTCCATCGTTATTTCCAGGCATTTTTAATAATTAAAGTGAAAGTGTGAGTGTAAGTGAAAGAGCTCAAAAGCTCGAGAGTATCAAACCAACGAAATTGTTGAAAAATTAAATACAGAAATACAATCAAATAAGAGCTTAAAAGCTCAATTTTAAAATAAATGAGGTTGTTTAAAATCACTAATATGACAAAAACTTAACTTACTTAATAAAATATATTATTAAAATCACGTTCATGGTCATCTGATGCTGTACCGTTTTTCACTACTGTACCGCTTTTCTGTCCGTTGTACAAAAATGTTCTTCTTCTTTTTTTTATTATTTTATTTTACTACTGCTACACTGCTTTCTTTTCGTTACACAATGTAAAATGGACGTAAAGACGCAAATTTTAAAATGGAGTTATCATGTTTCTCCCAAACACCACATAATTATATTTGCATTAATTTTGAGCAACTGAGAGCCTTCAAAACGCTTAGCAGAAAGTTTTGCACTATATTTATAATTATGCTCTCATTTTTCAAACTACTATTTTAAAAATTTGTATTTTATAATAATTTTGACTAATGAACATTACTTTACGCAACATTTTTCAAAGTTACAAACTTCCTATTTGGTCGTTAAAATTCAGGATTTAGTTGATCATGTATAGCTCTCCGGAAATGGCTTATAAGTTTGGTAATTCTTTTTTTATTTTATGTAGGTATATGCGAAATTAATAAAAACTAAATGAATCTATTTATGCACTCAAGAGATATTAGTTCATATGTTAAAGCACTCAAATATTGCCGTTATCTCCTTTCAACAGAATTCCAGGATTCTAATTTGCTGTAGGTAGGTATTCATATTTAAATCAATATTTTCTAACATCTGTCAAAATGGCTCACTCTTAAAAAGATAAAAATCAAATACAGTGTAACTTTCATATAAGTCAAACTATCAAAATGTGAGAAAAAAATTCGAGCTATAGAAACTTCGATTTAAAGAAATGATAAGTTTTACTGTTTTATTTTATGAAATGGAATATTAAAAAAAGAATATTACACAAATTCAAATAGCGATTGCATACGTTTCAAATTTTAAAGAGCTGTTTCTTTTAACCGTGAGGAATACCTATAGGTACATATTCTTCAATAAAAACATTATTTTTGGAAACTAAAAGAATTAAAAAATATAGGTGTAGGTAAGGTAGGTACCTAATTTTGAAGATAATAATTTGCAAGAGGAAAATAATCCTTCTTAACGAAATAAATATACATAATTACATTTATATAAAGATAAAGATTAGGAAGGTAACCAGGTAGGTATGGATTTTTGATATGTAACTGCTTAGTATCGGTTTAGGGGGTTCATTGTCGTGAAAGCCAATTTCCGTGATACCTACTTACCTATTTATCATTTATACATATTTCAAAGCATTTATTTTTATTTACGAATAAATAAAGAAAAAACACAAACAAAAAGGTAGGCAATAGCCACGTTTTATTATCTACGGACTTGGATCAGGATAATTTTTCAACACGTAATATGTACAACAACAACTTGGGATCCTGCTCTCTATCTGGATCTATTTTGAAGATCTGAAAATTAGTTGTTACTAATGCGGGTAGATGTCTTCTCGTGGTATGGTAGTATGAAATGCAGTGTAAAGAAAAAAGACAACGAATACATGAAAATGAACCAACGTAAGCAAAATAGAGATAGGTATACAACACAGCTGTCATCAAGATCCGTATCGTTTTATTTTTATTGGATGACCGGTATGGATCTTAAGCTATAACAAAACGCGGCTAGTATTCTCCACCCCAAAAGGTAAAAGAGATACCTGTTTCCTTCATATCCACCTACATTTTTTATCCCAACCAAAATTCCTCGAAACTAGCAAAAACGAAAATTCTTGCAATTATTAAAAGATTGAGACGGACGGAAGAATGCAATTAAGTCTACCTGTTTCAAAACAGTCGTCCGTAAAAAAAATATATTCTCCACCCTCAAACATGAAAACAGAGAAACCCTTAAAAAAAACTTTTCTTTGAAACATTCCTTCATACATGTATCTCTCTGCCCTACAAAAATTCTCAAAAGGAATAAAAACAAAAATTCTTGCCAACGATCGAGACGAATGAAAAATTAAAAAAAAAAACAAAAGTACCTAGGTACCTAGGTACCTACCTACATATAAAACATTGCAAAAATGTATCTTGTTACGACGGACGCATTCATTAAATCGGTGCATACACATTTCATACCAACCTATCTATACCTACCTAACTAATAAATCAGCTTTCCTCACAAGTTATGAAATGAATTCACCTGTACCTAAACAAATTAATGAAAATGATTTTTTTTATTTCTCAAGGAATACAAAACAACCTCACAAAAATAAATAACACCAAAAGAAAGTCCTTGCTACCTTTTACGAAGATCGCGATTTGCGACGAAAGAACAAAAATGTTACTGCTTGTCTATCTATACAGATACCCACCATCATCATGATCACAAAAAATAATAAGCAAAAACTAAAAAAAAGCGAAAGACAAAGACAACGATAACAATTATTACAATGACAAAATCTCAAATTTGAGTAGAATTAGTTAGGACTGTTCAATTGGATTTCAGAATGAGTGAATTCCCGAGTGAAACCAATGGAAAACGACATTAGTAAAATAATAATTTAATAGTATGTTATTTAAAAAGAGAATTTATGAAACGATCTCACCAAATTTCTTTGTGGTTTTGTCTCCATGTTGTGTGTCATCAAGTGATCTGATTATAAAATAAAAATAAATATTAAATCGATTTTTATAAATAATTTATTTATTTAATATTATCACAACATTTAGGTTTTTAATAGATTTTAAGCTACGCGTTTCGGATATTTTTCATCCATCTTCGGGCTTATTTCAATGACTTCATTGTCAGTCAAATAGCAAATAAATATGTTTGTCACGACGTTTCGTTCATGTCTATGAACATCGTCAGGTTTCAGTTGATTCTATATTTGAACATTAATTAATTGGTTACAAATTTCATACAAATGACAGAAAACAATAATAATAACTTATGGCGAATTCCTTTCAAAAAAGAAATCGAATTTTTTCTAAACAGAATCGAATTTTGTCTGTCAATTGAAAGGAATTCGTATTTCGTAAAAGAATCGATTTTTTTTTGGTGTGATTGTGTTTGTGACTTTATAGCTGCAATTGACGCAAAACGTCAAGAAATTATTCACAAGGTTGTTTTTTTTTTGTTGTGAGAAAAATGTTTTACCAATAGAATTAAATTGATAAATAAAAGATATTAGCCAGCTTATACGGCGCATTTTATTTGTTTGAACTTCTATTTGCACAGATATTTTTAAAGAAAATTATTATTATTATTATTATTGAAAAGTTTTCATCACTTGCACTGAAAGTTTTTAACACGTCTTTCACTAGCGAAAGCAGTTTTTTTTTGTCAAATTTGTGTTTGATAATGAACAACGCACAATAAATTATATTTATAGCTGTATTGACTGAATATATTGTTGAATATTTTATTAAATTATGTAGAATTCGTTCCAACCAAAAAATAAACAACTAGTCTTCCAAAAATTCCGCGACTTTCAATTTATGACGTATTAGAAATGTCAAGTCTTCATAGTGTGTGTGCAAATCAGTGTGAAATCTTGCTGAAAACGCAAGATTTGTTCTGACAGAAAAGAATCGATTTTGTTTAGAAAAAATTCGATTCTGTTTAGAAAAAATTCGAATTTTTTGTTGAAAGGAATTCGCCATTACACTTGTTATTGCACATAAAGCAAAAATCAAAATTTGCAATACAACAATAAAATGATGTGCAAAGCAAGTCTTCACTTCCCCTCCAATGTATTGGTGTTTGTATTGTGGGCTGACCTCCTCCATATCAGTTCGTCGGTTCATGGTATTTTCAGCATTGATGATAGGCAAAGTTTCTATTATCATTCTTTTGTTTTGATGTTCTTCTCGTTGCAGTTTTTGACGTTATCAAAATTGGGTGAGTGATTAAGTGATGTGCTATGTGATTTCAGTGGTGTCTTATGTGCTGAGTTGCTTTTTATGACGGATTTATGTCGTGCCAGTCTATTTTTTAATTTTTTTTGTCGTTCCGATATAAATATGGTTGCATTCTTCGTCAGCGTTGCGGTTTTAATTGATTTTGTAAATTAAGTCCGAATGTTCCATTTTATCGATTTTTGTTTTTAGATTGGTGCACAGTTGTGCAGATGTGTAATTTGATTTCATCGCTATTTTATACTTCTCTTTAGGTATAACAAAGCTGTGCGTTTTTAAACATTTCAGTTATGTCTTTTATGTAGGTGTGTGTTGTTTTCGGTTTTCATATTGATTTGTTAACGTTCTTATTATTTGTTGTAGAAATGCATTTGTTGTGTAGTATGTATCAGATTTTAATTTTATAGTTTTCATGGTATTCTAAGTCACTAATTGAGAGAACACTTTTTATAAGGTTTTTTTGCTGTATTAAAAATGGGGTGTTTTGGGTGTTTTGAATGGAAATTAATGATTCTTCCAGATGAAGTGGGTTCTTGGAACCATTCCATTTTTAACTTTTCTCCTTCTCTGATGACAATTGTATCAAGATAAGGTAGTCTATTGTTCTTTTCCTTCTCAACCGTAAACTGTAATTTTCTTTGAAAACTATTGAGACAAGAAAGGGTTTCTTCTCTGTTTCCCGCTTTTACGATGGCGAAAATGTCATCTACACAAATTTCGTAAAAATTTTTGGCTTGGTTGTCAATTTTTCCAATCAGTTATCCAAGAGATTTTCAAGGATGATTTCTGCTATAATGGGTGATGCAGGCTTTCCCATCGGCATTTCATCTCTTTGTTGGTAGGTTTTATTTCCGTAAACAAGGTTATTGTTGTCGATAATGCAGAAGCGTATTATCTCAAGAAATTTTTTTTTTTTAATATTTGTATGATCTTTTACTTGGTCCGATTTTCTGCTAATCAATTCTAGTGCTGTTTTTAACGGAATATTAGTAAATAGGGAAATTACATCGAATGACACTAGAATTTCGTCGTTGTTGATTTTCAATCCACAAAGTTTCGAGTTGAGCTGCAGGGAATCTTTCACTTGTATTTTGAATTTGAGGTTAGGTTTTTCAAAATATTGTTTAAATATTTTGCCAAGTTATAACATGGGACTTTTGTAGATGAACATATTAAGAGGAAGGCCTTCTTTGTGAATTTTTGGGAGACCATACAGTCTCAGGGCAACTGAATTATATGTTGTCATCATCTGTTTTTGACGTTGGTCAATTATTTCGTTTTCAACCAGGTATTTAACAAAGTTGTTATTCGTTTCTTGCAGTTTATTTCAAGCCAAATTTTTTTACGAAATATGTAGATGACATTTTCACCATCGCAAAACACCCAAAATAGACCATTTTTAAACCAGCAAAAAACTTTATAAAAAGAGTCTTCTCAATTAGTGACTTAGAATAACATGAAAGCTATAAAATTAAAATCGGAAACATAAAGGGTTTTCCAATCATAGGTGTTATTTTGATATTCAAAGAAAAATGGCATTTTTTGAGATAAATGATCGGATGTTTATTTCATTATAAAGAGGAAGGTATGCCGTTAATAATGGAACACAACATCAGCCAAATGGCCGCCACGACCACGCTTACAGGACCATATCCTTTTCATGAAATTTTCCATAACCAAATCGCAAAGTGGCTGCCCTATGTCCTCGATAGCCTCACGAATTCCATCTTTGAGGTCTTGAATCGACGCTGGTCTGTTGGCGTAGACCTTATCTTTCACGTGGCCCCAAAGGAAGAAGTCGCAAGGTGTTAAATCACAAGATCTCGGTGGCCAATTGTGATCACCTCTTCGAGAGATAACACGGTCCGGAAACTTTTCCCGTAAAAGATCGATAGTTTCATTGCTTGTGTGGCACGTAGCGCCGTCTTGTTGAAAGTAAACGTTGTCCAGATCAATACCATCCAATTCCGGCCATAAAAAATCATTAATCATCTCTCGATAGCGCAATCCATTGACCGTAACTGTTGCTCCAGCCTCATTTTCGAAAAAGTAAGGTCCAATGACCCCGCCGGACCATAAACCGCACCAAACAGTCACGCGTTGAGGATGGAGAGGCTTTTCAACAATAACTCTTGGGTTTTCCGAGCCCCAGATGCGACAGTTTTGCTTGTTGACGTAGCCTCCGAGGTGGAAATGGGCCTCATCAGTCAAGATGATTTTTCGATGAAATTCCGGATCATTTTCATGCATTTCAAGGACCCAATCAGCAAAGACACGACGTTGTTGATGATCAGCCGGCTTGAGTTCCTGTGTTAACTGAACTTTATAAGCCTTAAGACCCAAGTCTTTATGCAAAATACGGTGTAATGACGTTTGTGGAATGCCTAATTCCAAAGAACGACGAGGAATGGACAAACCTGGGTTTTCTTCAACACTTTGGGCTACAACAGCAATATTCTCAGTTGTTCTTGAGCGACGTGCACGGGTTTTATTCTTCACATCACTAACTTGTCCCAACAGCTCGAATTTGTCCACCAATTTCTGTATTGCGGTCCGACAAGGTGCTTCACGATGACCCAAAAATGTTTTAGTTTTACGAACCGTCTCTGCCAAATTTTCACCATTTTTATAGTGAATTTTAATAATTTCAATGCGTTGTTGAAGCGTGTATCGTTCCATTTTTATTAATGGCGTAGTTTCTACTTGTCAAATGTAAGAAAATGACAGCTTCAAAAGTGACAGCTACCGAAATAGCGGGCTATTCAAAATAACACCTCTTATTGGAAAACCCTTTACTACACAACAATGCATTTCCACAACAAATAAAAAAAAAACGTTAACAAATCAATATGAAAACCGAAAACAACACACACCAGAAGAAGAACAAAAACAAAAGCCAATATACAAATCCCTTACCTACATACATAAAATACATATCTGAAAGGTTTAAAACGCACAGCTTCTTGATAAAGAGAAGTATAAAATAGCGTTGAAATCAAATTACACATCTGCACAACTGTACACCAACCTAAAAACAAAATATCAATAAAATGGAACATTCGGACTTAATTAACAAAACCAATTGCAACGCTGACGAAGGATGGAACCATATTTATTATTATATATAAAAAATAGACTGGCAGGACATAAATCCGACACAAGTTAGTTTAGTTTATTGACAAACCGTTAAATACTAACTTTACATATTTTATAATGATATAGCTAATGCACAAAAAAAATCTTATAAAATAATTAAATTCTTAATGTATATTGTTATGTGTTATAAAACAAAGCTTTACATTTTATATATTTAAAACTGTCATTTACGGAAAAGATTAGGAAGTAAAATTTATTAAAAATTGCAATTAATTGATTAAGAGGGCTATATGCACCAAAGGCTGTTGTCTTCTTAAACTTGACTGACTAAAACTAAAATTTATCTTGCACAGAACTGATGGAGATGTTATTGAACCACTTAAAATTCCAGCCATGAAACAAAATTGAAGATATTGCCTATGTTTAGAGAGTAATGTGAGATCTATTAATTTTAATCAATGAGAATAAGGAGGTAGAATAAGTCTTTGTGACCATGGGAGAAGTCGAAGGCAGAAACGTAAAAATCTTCTCTGCACCGCTTCTAATCTAGTTATATGGACAGAGTAGTAAGGGGCCCATATGACACATCCGTACTCGAGAATTGGTCTCACAAGAGATACATAAAGAATCTTTAAAACGTAGGGAGGTTTTACAAATCCTAAGACCCTATTAGCTTTTTTTATTATAAAATTTAAGTGATAATTAAATGTCAGTTTTTAATCCAGAATTATGCCAAGATTAGAAATTACAGACAATTTATTCAAGGGAGACAAATCAAACATGTAACTATGTGAATTGTGTCTTTTTTACGTGAAAAACACATAGTTTTGCATTTGTTAATATTTAAAAAAAAGACGATTTAAATTGCACCATTCCCTAAATCTGTCAAAGTCATGTTATAAAAGTATACAGTCAGTGGACGATTTTATTCTTTTGTAAAGTTTAATGTCATCGGCATAAATAAGGACAGAAGAATTTCTAATGATCGAGATTATGGCATTTATGTATAAATATAATAAATAGAACTGGACCCAGATGGCTACCCTGAGGAACTCCTGGGTTAACGAAAAACTGAGCCGACCGCTCTAAATAAGACGAGATCCATTTAAAAAAAAAAAACTATCATTAAATCCCTGGTCTCTGAGTTTTAGTAAGTGTGTTTTATGACATAACTTGTCAAGCGCTTTGCTAAAGTCAGTGAACACATAGTCAATTTGCTCAATATCTTCAAAAGCATCAAGACAAAAGGACGTGAAATAGAACAAATTTGTAGTAGTTGATTTTTATTTAACAAAACCATGCTGATTATCGCAAATAATTGAGCTACAGTTGAAAGAGAGAACATTACATATGATGGACCCAAATAATTTTGGAATCACAGACAGTTTAGCAATAGGTCGGTAATTAGTTATTTCGGTTTTTGATCCTTTCTTATGGATGGGCGTTAGAAATGCACTTTTCCAAAATTTGGGGAAAATTGAGCTTTTTAAAGATTCCTTAAAAAGAATATAAATATAACGGATATGAGAGATAAGAAACACGTTTCTTCAAAATAAAGGATGGGACGCCATCAGGGCCCGGGCTATAACAATCATCAAGTTTCTGATTGTTTATAGAGTTATAGAATCTTCACTAATTAAAAAATTAATTGAATTAAGGTGGGTGAAATTAAGTACGGTGGAACAGGAGGTAGGTTCATTCAAATTTGAATCGTCGAAAGCATCTTTGAAATAATTTGCAAACATGTTAGCTAAACCACGGACTCATGACTAGTTGTATTAAAATATGACATAGAGATAAGGTAGCCACCTACATTTTTTTAACATTTTACAAAATTCCAAAAAATTTTCGCGTAAGTTTTGAGTTCATTTTCTGTTTTCTGAATATAATTTTCATATAAAGAATAATTTGAATAGTCTGAAAATAGTTGTTTAAGGTTCATAAAAGTTCTAAAGTCTTCATCAGTTCTAGTTTTGTTGTATTTCACCCAAAATTTAAAACACATATCATTAATATCAAAGTTAAGGAATTATTGTTTCCAATCAATAGTACATAATAAATTAAACAGTTCAACAAAATTACATTTACGAAAGTTAAATTCTAGTTTGTTTGTTAAGTTATTAGGATAACACATATTCAGACTCAATGATAAAGTGAGTTGAAAAACTTTATTTGAAAAATAGCTTTAAAATTTACAATTTACAATTTTGATAACCTTAAGTTTAATATGGTTTGGCCAATGGCCGTCTACCAGATTGACAATTTGATTAAGCTTAAATGTATAGTTAACTTATCCCTCTATAACTCAAGAACTTCAAATAACATATTTCTTGTGGAATCGGATAGGCTTATAAATACAAAAAAATATATATTTTTTAAAATTTTGAAATTATTTATTGTTTATGAGTAAAATAACAAAAGAGGGAGTGTAGCTTGTAGGCAACAATGTATTATTACGTCAAAGAAAAAGTACAAGATCATAAGTCAGATGAATTTTTTAGTAATTTGTAAACCATTTACGATAGGTGGAAATTCCTGAAACAATTTTTGTTTTTAGTATAACATAAAGCTACGCCACACTTCTCGCAGACCGTATGAGTAAATCCAGCATACCCTGGGAACTTGCATCGGATTTTTTTCTCGGCCCATTCAGGCCAGTGACCGAGTTGGTCTTGGCGGACTGCTTGTGGTGGCACATGTTGGGCAGGTCCCTTATGTTTTTTTTGCCAAGATCTCAATTTCTAAGGAGCGGCGTGTGGTCAAACTGGTTTTTGAACCCATCTTGCATAGAGTTTCAGCGACTTCCAGGCGAAAATCTGCTGACGCCATGACGGCCTTGTCAGGAATGTTTTTGTTTTTGCACACCCTCTTGTAGAGCAGCCATGAGTTAGCCATTGTTAGATCTAAGTAATGATAAAACAGACCCATCTGCCATCGTTTGCTCCTTATAGTCCAGTCAACGAAGGAAAAATAAAGGCGAAAAATCATGTAGTCTGGGTTATTATTTTAAAGGGTAGGGGTGACCCCCAGGTACAACATACCAAAAGTCCCCAGCCCAGGCCCGCGAGCTTTAGCCAGGAGGGGGGGGGGTAAAGGTCCCCATTTCTAGTATTTTGCGAATATTTTGAAAACCAAGGGTATTAGCGGAAAAGTATACACTACAAAACGAAAGTATATTAAATTTTGTACAAAAAAAAAACCCTAGTCATATTTTCGGTTGGAGCAATAGTAAGGGAGATGCGGGAGTTATAAATGTCAATAAATCTGAAAAATCATGATATTGCGTTACAAATTTAATCTTTATTGATCAATCAACCCAAAAATATTAAAAAAATTAAATGCATGTTCATTTATGATAATTGCATTAACGTGATGAGATAGATGGTATGTAGTAATTTATTTCATACAGTGTTTGTCAAATGAAAAACACTGTATTTTCAAAGGTAAGTAAGGTAATAAAAGCAAAAAATCATGTAGTCTGGGTTATTGTTTAAAACGGTAGGGGTAAACCTTAGGTACACCATACTAAAAGTCCCTAGCCCAGGTCCGCGCGAGCTTAAGTCAAGAGGGGGGGTTAAAGGTCCCTATTTGTAATCTGACTAGGGTTTTTTTTTGTAGAAAATTTAATATACTTTCATTTTGTAGTGTATACTTTTCCGCTTATACCCTTGGTTTTCAAAATATTCGCGAAATACTAGAAAAGGGGACCTTTACCCCCCCTCCTGGCTAAAGCTCGCGGGCCTGGGCTGGGGACTTTTGGTATGCTGTACCTGGGGGTCACCCCTACCCTTTAAAATAATAACCCAGACTACATGATTTTTTGCATTTATTTTATGATTTAAGATCTTCGTTGACTGGACTATTAGTCGTATTTTTATTTTATAGATACCCATTATGCTGTCGATAAGGTCAACACCGCCCATATGTCAGTTGTACTCTCCCACAACATCAGGTCGTGCGATGTTGATATACCTGGAGTTCTTTTTATCGTATCTCCGGACTTCAGAAACTGGATTTTGACCAGTATATGTGGAGGCCAATGTAACTAGTTTGTTGTCCTTCCATACAACCGTTGATATGTCGATGCCGTTGATGTTGGCTACATACTTCTCTGAATATCATCGATCCTTCTTCATTATTACTTTTTCATTCGAAAGCTTGCAGTCAGGTATTCTATTTCGTCGAATAGTACCTAAACCAAGAAAACCTTCTTTGACTTAATATTCCAGAAGAGGCAAGGAATTGAAATAATTGTCAAAGTAGATTCTATAGCTTTGGTGACGTGGAATTATACGAGACAATCTTACAACGACGTTGGAAGAGGCTCCTAGATCTTTCTCTTCTGCTCTGACAACATTTTCTTTGCCAGTTTCAACCTCTGTCGTTTAACCGAAACCAAAAACGCCACTCAAAACGTATAGTTTATAGCCCCACTTATGAGGTTTGTTGGGGTTGTATCTTTTCAGCATATTCCGCGCTTTTGTAGAGCATATTTGTTCGTCTACACAAAGCCATGGTTCTAACGGAACTTTGGCATATGCTTCGTTCAAGGCCTCAACAACTGGACGAATTTTGAATATCCTATCAGCGTTGGGATTGCTTCTGGGAAGCGATTTTGTATTATCGTTGAAGTGAAGATGTTGTCTTATCTTTTCAAATTTATTGGACGGCATTGTTTGCTGAATAATGGGTGTACCAAGGACGGGACTCCAATGGTTGGTAACTCTGGGCAGCTGAATCAATGACATTATATACACCAGACCTTTAAATTGTTGGATTTCAGTCTCAGATACGCGAAAAGTGTTGTTGGGATCTTTTTGTACCAAATACAGGTTTGTTTCCTCTAAAATTGTCTTTATAAGTTCTGGTGGGAAAAGGTAAAGAAAGAACTGTATTGGAGTTTCCAGATCCAAGATATTAGAACCCAATGATTCTTTGCCAGTAAATGCCAGCTGCTGTGCATTCAGCTCCAGGTTCTTCTTTTTCCACAGTATTGTTGGCTTTTCAGGCTTTCGTCGTTTTGCGGGGGGCCCTGACGGATCTTGAATGCCAGAACTAGAAGGTGTTGGTTCTACCTCAGGATTAGAATTGCGGATGTCATTATCAAAATTATCTAGTAATTTGTCCATATCAAGTTCGTCCTCAAAAGACTCATCAAGAAATTCTCCAAAATCCGGGTCAAGATCAGGATCTGCCAAACTATCGTCGTCAAAGTCGAGACCATCTTCACTTCCAGAATTATCGTGGATTGCACAGGCATCGTTGTTATGGAGTCGCAGTCGGTGAGCCATCCTAAAACAGTATAATAAACAGCATAATAACTTGTGTAAATACTCGCAGTGTTCATACAGAGTAATTATCCTTTTTGTATAATGTAGCTTACAAGACACAAACACTAAATACCAAAAAATACCAATATACCACAACGTTTTAGCAAAATAATAAAGTTAGAACACTTGCCTTGCAGATTTTCAAAAAAACAAGCACCAAAAAGCCTAATTTTATTAATAATTAATTTATACTTTTTATCACACGCGGGCGACTTGAAAACTTTCGCACTTTTAACGAAAACGGGATATATAACAAAAGTAGTGACAGTTAGGTTACTTTGATTATACTTGTTTGAAAGAACGAAATGTAGACTACAGTCTACAATGCGTGCAAAGGTAAAATACTTAATAGGTGAAGAATAACGAATGGTTAAACGGAATGTTGCCTGTAGTCTTCTGTACGCTATAGAGGGTTATTCGTTTAATTTAAAAGTCTCTTTCGAGTACGCGTTGCCTATAACTGAGTGCGGTTGTAATATATTTATATAAAACTTCCCAGCCTACTTTTGCATTTAGGACGTCCAACGTGTCGCTTATTTCCATCGAAGCTACTCCAAAGTACCTGACACGAAACTCTTTCAAAATGGGACATCTGGCGATGAAATGATGTACATCTTCCGTCTCCTTGAGGTTACAAAGGTCACATAGAATTGGCAAGTCGGGTCGATGCGGAATGTAATTTAGTGTATTAGTTCGCCTCTAACTTTAAATATTACATTTATCATGTTTATGTGGTATCGGTTTAAAAAGTATGTGCTTTCTCGAAGATCTATATTGAGCTGGCTGTATATCAATCTATATTGTGAAGACTGTGCTTCTTGTTTGAAATTTGCGTATATTAAGGGGTTTACTTTTTCTAATATTGTTCCAAACTTTTGTCTTACATCCGAAGGGTTCATGTCGGGTAATAAGTGGAAGTTTTCACCTACTCGAAGAGCCAGCTCCTCACACTGTTGTACGAGATTTCCCCTGGAAGATAACATCTTTTTAAGAACTTGTTTAGGCAGCCTTCTTTCCTCCATCTCCATCACCTTCATTATATAATCAAAATGCAGCTTTAGGGTCCTCAGGAACAATGGCGGTTCTGTTGTTTCCAAATGGAGCATATAATTTGGTGTGCTAATTGGTAACCGAAAAATGCGTTTTAAAAAGTACCTAAGGAACCTTTCAACCTCTTCGAATCGCGAGTGTCCCCAAACTTGGGCACCATAAAGCAATATAGAAGCTGACGTCGCATGAAAAATTTTAAGCTTTGAACTATGTTCGATACATTTATTTTCGATAAAACGAGCCCACACTGAAGAAACAGCTCTTTTCGCTTCCGCTACTTTTAACTCAAAGTGTTTTCTCATATTGAGATTTGAAAAGACAAGTACACCCAAATATTTATACTCTCGGACTATTTCAACATTTTCTCCTTTATATGTCCACTTTTCGTTGTTTGCATATCGACCAACACCATCTCGGAATATCATAACTTTAGATTTTTGCAAATTAACTGACAGATTCCAATTTTCACAATATTTCTCCAGCCGGTTCATTATACGCTGCATTCCATCCACAGATTCAGAAAAGAATACGATATCATCCGCAAAAACAAGAGCTGGTATCCGCATATTTCCAAACTGACGCAACCTTGCTTAACTCCCATTTCTGTTGATAATCTATAGAAATAAACTCCCCATCCCAAACGTAGGCTGCGTTATTATCATACATTGCTTTGAGTAAGGCAACAATTTTACTGGATATTCCCAACTTAAGGCTTAACTACATAAGCCAAAAAAGTGAAAAAGTACAAAAGTTAAAATTTTCAAACTCATTTTGGAATAGTTTTTCCCACTGGAAAACTTATAAAAATGATGCAGAAAGCTTAAATTTTGGTTTAAAAAAATTTGTGTATTCTTTTTCACAAAACAACTGCGCTAGCGGGAAAAAAATATTTTTACTTTTGTACAAAAGTACTTTTTGGCTTATGTAGTTAAGCCTTTATAAAGCTTATAATAAAGAGCTTCACGGGCAATTGAATCGAACGCAGCACGAAAATCGACGAAAAAGGCGAAAAGTTTCTGTTTCCTTCTTTTGAAGCTCTCCGCAATATTGAACAAGCTGAATACTTGGTCTAAAGTTGAATAGTTTCTTCTGAATCCTGCTTGAAAATCATTCAGAATTTTCCTATCATCAATCCACCAGGTAAGCCTATTGAAAATGAGAGTACTAAAAAGCTTGACGGAAGTATTCAAAAACGAAATGCCTCTATAGTTTTCTGGTGCATCATAGGATCCCTTTTTGTGCAAGGGGAATATTATTGATCTCTTGAAACTTTTTGGGACGTCTACGCTTTCAAAACTTCTATTGTACTCCTCCGTCAATACGCGCAGGAATTCTGTTGTACAGTTTATGTAAAACTCTGCTGGAACTCGGTCGTCACCCGGAGCTTTTCCAATTTTGGATTTCGCAATCACATTTTTTACTTCGAAAATCGTAAATGGTGCATCTAGTATCTCATCCTCAAAATAAGGGGCTACGTAATGTGGAAGCGGCGAAAATTGTGGTGCATTGAGCAAGTTCATGAAAAAGCAACGCAGTTCAGGGGCTCTCAGTGATGCGGCAATGAAATTTGTCCTCCCGTTGATTGATTTGGCGGCTATCCAAAACTCTGCCGAAGATCTAGACGAATTCATTTCCCTTATGTTTTGTTGATCCAGCTTTTTTCTTTTCTCAAAACAGAGTTGCTTAAAGTCTTTATTGGCTTCCGCATACATGCTTTTGAAAAAATGTCTGTTATATTTCCTCAACAGTTTTAAGAAAGCGAACGACTTTTTTCTTGCTTTTTGACACTCACCATCAAACCAGCTCTGCTTAAAAATATCGTTCCTAAGTCTCCGTCTGGCGCTTGCTGGAACAGCTTTAAATATTATCTCAGCAGGATCCTTCATTTACAACATATTATGAGACCTACGCAGAGAAAGCTCTAAGTTTAAGCTGTTCTGATATTTATGAAGTAAACTATCACTCCACTTCAGCCTAGGGAGTAAGCCAAGTTGTTTTGCGCAGGTTTCTTCAGACCCCGAGATTGTGCACGATACTTCCAAAGGCATGTGTTCGGAATAAATCTGTGCTGATATTCTGAAATCACTCAGTATCGAATTCCACTTTCCAGATACAAAACAATAATCTATGACCGAGCAACATGTTCCACGAAAGAACGTGAACTCACCATTTGGATCACCTTTGCAGCTCCCGTTCAACATCCTTGCGTCCAAAGTATCTGCAATTTCTAATATTTTAGCACCCTTCCCGTCACTTATTTCATCTTTTGATTTCCGAGTTGAATTGATAATTGCTGATACGTTTCCGCTAACGAAGTTGTTCTGCGAAAGTCCAACCCTAGCATTGAAATCCCCAATAAGGAGTACATCTACTGAGCCTAGATTCCGCAGAGCAGATTATAATCTCTCATCCAGTGTGAACAATGCAGGTATATGGGTATGATGTGGTAAGGAAAACCATTTATTTTTAACTCCAATACCTCCATTTCTTCAACTCTTTTAAAACTCGTAGTAACAGCTTCGAAATTCTTGCGATATCCCCACTATTCTCCACCACTTCCTCTCCCAAATGCACTTGTCTTCACAGCTGGTATCCATTTTAGTTCATGGTTTATAAATAATTCCTTAAATTTATAATTTTCATCTTCTAATACATGCGTTTCAAAAAGTACGAATATATCAAAGCTTTTAAAATAGTTAAAAAATTCATAGCAAAAAATTTATTTTAAAGTCCTGCGACACTATACCCTAAAATACTTAAGTTTACATAACTAATTTGTTTCTGGTACTCCTCATTCCGATCGCAAAATAAATAGAGCTCCCCGCCAAATGTATTCCTTAGCACCTCCAGGGGATCCATGAGTGAAATCCCAAGTAAACACATTGTTCAATATAAAAAGCTTATCATCTTTTTGGTGGATTTTTACGTGGGGAAATCTTTCACGTAGGAACTTGGTAATTGTGAGGAGTATGTTTTTTTACGTTGTGTGTTGTACGGTAGGTCCTTATGGACGTGGATTTGTGTGTTTTTTAGGGTTTTTGTGTTGCAAAATATTGTCCAAGCTGCACTTCGAGAATTGAGTTTGACAACAACCATTGCAGTGCGACAATCGTAAAACTTGAGTTCTCAGTTCCCAGAAAATCAGCACCGACAGACTTAGATCTTTCTTTCATGGCGGTGTTCGCTTTCATTGGCATGTGCACCACAACATTCGACTCCAAGCTCTTTTGCAGCAAGTTGTCAATTCGGTACTCCAATTCAATGTTTCGTTGTTCCAAACACACAACCTTGGCCGAGATTTCTTCGTACTTTGTTTTCAAGCCAGTGAACTCTGCGTACAGTGTCTGGAAATCGCCTTTTGAAGGGAGATCGTTCAAAAGTTTTTGTTACTTTCATCAAGCAAATGTTTCAAAATGTCAACCGTTACTACTGATGTTGAACCCATTTTCGACACAGAAAGTTCTGGTGGTGGTGAAATTGTTGTCGCCGAAAAGATCATACGTTTTTCTACTCTCAAATGGTCGGGTGAGGTAGCATGCAGATTCCTCTTATCCATGAGTTGAGGTTATATTCTCGAGATTAAAACAAAGTGTATTCAATTTCTCTTAATTTCTAAGACTTACACGAGAGTTGGATTGCTTTGATGAGATACTCAGTTTTGCTGGTTCTTAATCATTTTTTTAGAATTTTTCGTGCACTTTTTCTCTAATTTAAAGGACTTTAATTAGGAGCTTTTTCTAAACAAATAACCACTTTGACAGATCAATTTGTCAAATCTCAATGATATATAAAGGGTTTTCCAATAAGAGGTGTTATTTTGATATTCAAAGAAAAATGGCATTTTTTGAGATAAATGATCGGATGTTTATTTCATTATAAAGAGGAAGGTATGCCGTTAATAATGGAACACAACATTAGCCAAATGGCCGCCACGACCACGCTTACAGGACCATATCCTTTTCATGAAATTTTCCATAACCAAATCGCAAAGTGGCTGCCCTATGTCCTCGATAGCCCCACGAATCCCATCTTTGAGGTCTTGAATCGACGCTGGGCTGTTGGCGTAGACCTTATCTTTCACGTGGCCCCAAAGGAAGAAGTCGCAAGGTGTTAAATCACAAGATCTCGGTGGCCAATTGTGATCACCTCTTCGAGAGATAACACGGTCCAGAAACTTTTCCCGTAAAAGATCGATGGTTTCATTGCTTGTGTGGCACGTAGCGCCGTCTTGTTGAAAGTAAACGTTGTTCAGATCAATACCATCCAATTCCGGCCATAAAAAATCATTAATCATCTCTCGATAGCGCAATCCATTGACCGTAACTGTTGCTCCAGCCTCATTTTCGAAAAAGTAAGGTCCAATGACCCCGCCGGACCATAAACCGCACCAAACAGTCACGCATTGAGGATGGAGAGGCTTTTCAACAATAACTCTTGGGTTTTCCGAGCCCCAGATGCAACAGTTTTGCTTGTTGACGTAGCCTCCGAGGTGGAAATGGGCCTCATCAGTCAAGATGATTTTTCGATGAAATTTCGGATCATTTTTATGCATTTCAAGGACCCAATCAGCAAAGATACGACGTTGTTGATGATCAGCCGGCTTGAGTTTTTTTGTTAACTGAACTTTATAAGCCTTAAGACCCAAGTCTTTATGCAAAATACGGTGTAATGACGTTTGTGGAATGCCTAATTCCAAAGAACGACGAGGAATGGACAAACCTGGGTTTTCTTCAGCACTTTGGGCTACAACAGCAATATTCTCAGTTGTTCTTGAGCGACTCGCACGGGTTTTATTCTTCACATCACTAACTTGTTCCAACAGCTCGAATTTGTCCACCAATTTCTGAATTGCGGTCCGACAAGGTGCTTCACGACGACCCAAAAATGTTTTAGTTTTACGAACCGTCTCTGCCAAATTTTCACCATTTTTATAGTGAATTTTAATAATTTCAATGCGTTGTTGAAGCGTGTATCGTTCCATTTTTATTAATGGCGTAGTTTCTACTTGTCAAATGTCAAAAAATGACAGCTTAAAAAGTGACAGCTACCGAAATAGCGGGCTATTCAAAATAACACCTCTTCTTGGAAAACCCTTTATAAGGCTGGATGATGACGATCCTAATCAATTAATGTTGCAGTGGAGGGCATAACTGCAGGATCGGCGTTTAAAGTGTCAGAGAAAAATACCAGATCCAAATCGGTTGGAAACTCCGTTAAATTGATTCAATCCACAAGAAGACTTGCCATCTATTATCAATAGCTCATTGGGACTCGATGCATTAGCCGAAACATAATAGTTGTTATAATCATTAGGATTAATCCAAACCAAGTTAGGAAGGTTAAAATCACCTATGATCATGATCTCGTCATCAGGCTCCATTTGAAGATAGATGTTTTCTACGCATTCAATACATTTCTCGTAAAGGTCGTTATTAGACTTCGTAAGGATATATGTACAGATAACGAAGAGATATCCGTACTGCATAAAAAGCAACTCAGCACATAAGACAGCACTGGCATTACATTGCACATCACTTAATCACTCTCCCAATTTTGATAACGTCCAAATACTGCAACGAGAAGAACATCAAAACAAAAGAATGATGATAGAAACTTTGCATATCATCAATGCTGAAAATACCATGAACCGACGAACTGATATGAAGGAGGTCAGCCCACAATACAAACACCTGTGTGTAAGTTATTATTATTGTTTTCTGTTATTTGTAGGAAATTTGTAACCAATTAATCTATTTTCAAATATAGAATCAATTGCCACCTGCTACCACCATAGACATGAACGAAACGTCGTGACAAACATAATATTTATTTGTTTTACTTGACTTGAAGCCCGTTTTTATAACACAACTATCATCAACAAAAGCTCATCACTTTTTCTTAAACAGATATACACTGCTTTTTGTTGTTACTGCACTGTTTAGTCAGAAAGTGTCTTCTTTAAAGCAAATATACACTGTATAAGGAGTTTATTCTTTTAAAACAGATATACACTAACAGATATACACTGCACTGTGTTATTAGGGAATTTTCTTTTTTACCAAAGAAATCCAACCTCGTCGCCAGTTTTGTTGGAACAAAACAAATTAAATCGTTTTAGGTTCACGTCCAGAATCAGACTAACTCTTTATTTTAAATCAATCTTAAAACTAACTTTTATATTACGATGATCATTGGACAACAGCAACGATCATCATTTTCTTTTTTTATGAATAAAAAACCCACTAAGATCCAAAACAAAAGAATGATGATAGAAACTTTGCATATCATCAATGCTGAAAATACCATGAACCGACGAACTGATATGAAGGAGGTCAGTCAACAATACAAACACCTATTGGAGGGGAAGGGAATAAAAAGCTTCCAATTATGTATTATCTATTGTCATTGTTTTTTCATATTATACTTCTTTGTGCATGTTACTTCTCAATTTTACGTTATACAGTGAAGACTTGCTTTGAAGCTCACTTTATTTTTGTCTAGCAAATTTATGTGCAATAACAAGTGTAAGTTATTATAATTGTTTTCTGTTATTTGTAGGAAATTTGTAACCAATTAATCTATTTTCAAATAAAGAATCAATTGCCACATGCTACCACCATAGACATGAACGAAACGTCCGTCGTGACAAACATAATATTTATTTGTTTTATTTGACCTGAAGCCCGTTTTTATAACACAACTATCAACAACAAAAGCTCATCACTTTTTTTTAAACAGATATACACTGCTTTTTGTTGTTACTGCAGTGTTTAGTTAGAAAGTTTCTTCTTTAAAGCAGATATACACTGTATAAGGACTTTATTCTTTTAAAACAGATATACACTAACAGATATACACTGCACTGTGTTATTAGTTAATTTTCTTTTTTACCAAAGAAATCCCATCCTCGTCGCCAGTTTTGTTGGAAAAAAACAAATTAACTCGTTTTAGGTTCACGTCCAGAATCAGACTAACTCTTTATTTTAAATCAATCTTAAAACTAACTTATATATTATGATGACCATTGGACAACAGCAACGATCATCATTTTCTTTGTTAATGAATAAAAAACCCACTAATATCCAGAAGGGATACCTTGTGTGGGCAGAAATACTGAGTTGACACTTTATGCTTAATGCAAACAATTATATGATCGTTGGCCAACGACAACCATCATTATTTATCTTTAGATAATTAAAAATGCTGAAAGCAAAAATGTTGATTTAACATTTATGCTCTCAACACAAACAATGGAATATCCGGTGAGGATGTTTCATTGCTTGTCATGGATTCTGGGGGGTCTGTGGCTTCGTGTATATGTGTGATATTGCTGAGATTCCTACGCAAGGAACACACAATCGTCAAAGCATTAGTGCTCCCATGATATATGCCTTAAAACGTCAACGTGCCGCGATAAAAGGACAAGTTAAGAGAATTTCCTCCATATGTCAATCACCTTCGCTACAAGCTTCGAAAGCACGGTCCATGAAAAATAAATTATATTGTTATATGATTGATTTTGATGGGATTTAACATTAAATCGAATTATTATTAGATGAACAAGCAGATCTTTTTGTCGAAACAGAATACCGCCACGAGTTCAAAGACACGTATTATAATTAATTAATAATAATTCTGCCAAATTATCTAATATATTCGAGGCACAAAGTGTGACAAATCTATTCGGTGGTGGCATGAGTGATGATATTAATAAATCGCTTCAAATATTAACAAAATCAGAATACTATAACTGAAATGTTAAAAATTTAAATGACCAAACGAGTTAGGAAATAAGTATAACAAAACTTGAGTCGAATACTCGACTTCCTCAATCTAAATTATCGTAGTTTTACGGTGGTTACGACTAGTGGATGGGGTTTCACGATTTGTTTGTCGCCATGGTGCAGTTGAAAGATATCATTTCAAGCGCCGACAAAATGGAATATCTGCTTTCGTGCGTAAAGGGAAACACTTCGTCGGTATAAAACATTTGTCCCCGAGTAATGCAAATTTTGACGTGGCGTGAAACTTATTAAAATTAATTTACGATAAGCTTCACTTCATAATGGTGCGCATTTAGATCTTTTCGAATCATCAATTCTTAAAGGCACCGGTTTAGATGGAAAAAGTGCTTTTTTAGATAAATGTATGAAAAAATTAATGCGTTATGTGGTCTTAAAAAGCCAGTTGATTCTTGGAATGTGTTATTAGTGCATGTGCTTATGAAAAACATTGACGAAGATAACAGAGTTTTGTGGGTTCAATATATAAAAAATATAGAACGATCCAACCATAGAGGATTTAATTGAATCTTTAAAGGAACGCATAAACGAACTTGAAAGTCTTGCGAGACGTACGTGTTAGTCGAAAAATAGCCCGCAAATCTCCGAGTAAAAGCGTTTTAAGCACAACAGTTCAACCGAAACTATTATCTGTATCAGTGTAATGAATTTCGCAATCTTTCGGTACCGGTTGCATCGAACTAGTCAAAAAACAAATAAAATATTTGAAAATTGCCTCCGTGTTAAACATCACATCTCGAAAAGTAAGTATACTGTGCTACATCAAGATAACGCTTATCGCGTGTGGAATGTTGGTGCATTCAATTAATCATTCGCTTCGGGAGTTAATTTCGGAACACAACTGTGCACAACGGTTAAAATTTTAAGAGATTATATGCCAGAATCGATATTCTTAGAATTGGACAAAATGGCAGTGCTTTGGGAACAAGAGGAGTTGTAAGTTTATGTTTACACTCATCAGGTAAGTCAAAGTTTATAATTTCCACCTACGCTTATATACTCAAATTTGACTTGCGATTTACCTGCGTTATCGATTCCGAAATAAAATTTTGCTTTTTTCGAGAATCTCCTGCTAGCTGACCCTCAATGTTTTCAGCCAGAAAAATCGATATTTTGCTTAGGTCTTATCGTCACTGTCAATGCAAAACCAATTCGACAGACTTCAATAAAACAACCACTCGCTAAACTGAAAGAAATTGACAAACTTGTTGAGGATATGTAGAAGAACAACGTAATTGAGCGTTCAACGAGTCCATGGAGTTCACCGGTGGTTTTACTCCAAAAGAAAGATGGAACTACTCGATTTTGCATTGACTACCGCAAGCTAAATTATGTTACGAAGAAAGATAGTTATCCATTGCCAAGAATAAATGAAACTTTTGACACATTATCTTGTGCAAAATGGTTTTCAACACTGGATCTTCAAAGTGGTTACTGGAAATTTGAAATGGACAAAGATGACCGTGAAAAACCGCAATTAGCGTTGGTGATGGTTTTTAGCAGTTCATTGTTATGCTATTCGGTCCAGTAACGCTCCAGCTAGCTTTGAGCGCTTAATGGATGTTTTGAAAGGACTTCACTGGAAAACGTGTCTGGTCTACCTTCATGACATCACAGTGATGGTTAAAGAATTTTATGATCACCTGAAGAACTTAAAGAAAGTTTCTCAAAGACTTAAAAGAGCTGGTCTTAAACTGAGTTCAAAAAAATGTTTATTGTTCAAGATGGAAGTGAAGCAGTAAAGAGATGGCTAAGACCAAAGGACATCCATTAGCTACCAAGTTCTCCTTGACTGTGCACCTACTATAGACGGTTCGTTCCTAAATTTCCCAACATTGCCATGATTTGACTAGGAAAAATCAAAGATTAAAGCTCAAGGATTTGCTTTATATGGCACCAATCTTGTATTATCCAGTCATTAGCGAAAAATTTATATTGGATACTGATGCAAGCGATCGAGGTATTGGAGGCGATCTATCGCAAGTCATAAATGGAGAAGAAAGAGTAATTGGCTATTACAATAAAATCCTGCGGCAAAAGCTGAGTGAAACTATTATGTCACGAAACGAGAGCAGCTCTTGGCTGTCTTAGAGTCCAAGAAGAACTTCCACAAATATTTGTATGGACAAAAGTTCCAGCTAATGACCGATCATGCCGCTTTGAGAGGGTTATTCTAATTCAAAAGTCCAGAGGGTGAGCTTGCTAGATGGATAGAAATGTAAGAAGAGCTATGAATTCACAATAAAGCATCGCAAAGGAGGACAACAATGCTGATGCACTATCAAGACGACCTTGTTCTGTAGAATGTAAACATTGTTGAAAAGTTGAAACAAAGGAAAACATAACTGACATACATTTACTTAGTGTTCTTCCTGAGCAGGTTTAGACACCAGAGAAGATTTTATGTGACCGAAAGAATGATCCGAATTGGTTGGAATGTCAACTATCAATCGCCGACTTTATTCAAAATTGTGATCATGTGCATCTGCGAAAGGACCCAAAACTGGTGACAAGATCCATCAACACTTTGTTCCTTTTGAATGAATCGCAATTTATATTGCGCGACCATTTGCCACCAGTGTTATTGGGAATAAGTATGTGCTGGTTGTTATTGATTACTTAAGTAAATCAATCAAGAGGCGAGAACTATTGCCGATACATTCGTCAAAAATTGGGTTTCTCGTTTTGGAGTTGCAGAGTTGCAGTCAGACCAAGGACGAAATTTTATATATGCAGTGTTTAGAGAATTTTGTGAAGTACTTTCAATTCGAAAAACAAGAACAACCACACTGCATCCTCAGTGACACGGCATGGTTGAAAAGTTCAACCGCACAATACAAGAACAGTTAAGCATATACCAATGTTTGTGATGGCATATCGATCTACAGTTCATGACACGACATCCAAAACACCAGTAAATGTGATTTTTGGTACAGATCTGAAGGTTTGAGTTTATGAACCATTCAAACTCGACAGTAATACCTACAATGACAAAGCAGAAACGAACTTGATCCTATTCATCATTTGAGAAACCGGACCCTGTGAGCGATAGAATGAAAGCCAGGTATGACATCAGAACAAATTCATACGGTTTTCAAGAACGAAATATGGTGATACTCTATAATCCACAACGAAAGAAAGAACTTTCTCCAAAACTGGGAAGGCCCCTATAAAGTGATCAAAGGAACCAATGATGTGGTGTATAGATAAAAATGCGGTAATCGGCGGAAAAAAATGAAAAATGTTCATCATGAGAGACTAGCATCATATGGAAATAAACAAACACCACATATTCGGGACGAACATTTCTAAAAGGAGGCTGGATGGTGGGTAGTGTGGCGTTTTTGATAAAAACACTTTCAACAGTTTTACTTTGTTTAAATTGTTTTAAATAAGCTTAAAATCTTTTGACCCCATAATTTGTGAATATAAGCTTCGTCGGCGCAGGGACATAAGTCCCCGGGCCGGATATAGGTCCCAAAATCTAATTTGGGACCTAAATCCCACTAAGATGGGACAAAAGTCCCACACAAAAATGTTTGGGACATTTGGCCCACAAACATTTTATTTTAAATAAGATTACCGAATTAAGTTTCTTCTCTTTAGAAAATAAAACTTAAAAAAATCTAAAATAAATTAAAACTTAAAATATAATATTTAGACAAAAATATAAAGTGCACGGCATATGAACAGTGAGGTAGGTATGGCAAATTTTTTTTTGCATTTAAAGAAACCTCACTATTTCAAGCAAATTCAAAACAAAATCTGTTAGGTACTTCAAAATAAAAATTTGGTTGAAACAGTGAGGTTTCTTTAAGTAAAAAAAAAAACAAAAAGCATATAACCAACCTCGCACCTACTCCAAATCCTATAGTGAAGCCAAGCAGGGGGGTTGCATACCGTACCTGCCTCACTGTTTATATACCGTAATTTGTTTATTATTCATCATCATCATCATCGTCGGCTCGACAACCGGGGTCCGGTCCTGGCCTCCTTCAACAAGTCTCTCCACCCATCCCGGTCTCGAGCCGCCGCCATCCAGTTGCGCACCCCAAGGCTCCGGGCGTCCTGGTCTACGCCATCTCTCCAGCGCAAGCATGGTCTACCACGCTGTCGTCTACCATAGAATGTACCACAAAGGACTTTCCGAGCAGGTTCCTCTTCGCTCATGCGAGCTAGGTGCCCTGCCCACCGGAGTCTACCGAGCTTAATTTTTGTCACGATATCTGCTTCAAGGTAGATTGCGTACAATTCATGATTGTACCGTCTCCGGAATCGTCCTTCCTCACATATGGGGCCAACAATTCTCCTTAAGACTTTTCTCTCGAACGCGGCTAAGAGGTCGGAGTGCCTTTTGCTAAGCACCCAAGTCTCGGATCCATATGTGAGTACTGGCAGGACCATGGTCCTGTACAGCAGCAGTTTTGAAGTTATGGTGAGATTTCTGGATTTGAAGAGCTTTGACAGACTATAGTAGGCTCTGTTGGATTTGAGAAGCCGCCCGCGTATTTCTTCTTCTATATTGTTATCGGCTGCTACTATTGACCCAAGGTATTTAAAGGATTGCACCACTTCAAATTCGTGCTCCGCTACCTTGATTGTTTGACCAACTGTTCCTCTCGCATTCGACGCCACCATGTACTTTGTTTTACCTTCACTAATGTGCAGCCCCAGATTTTGTGCCGCCTGCTCGATCTGGATGAAGGAATCATGTACAGCTTGCTCAGTTCTTCCGATGATGTCGATGTCGTCTGCGTAAGCCAGTATCTGGCTGGACCTGTTGACGATGGTCCCTCTTGTTGCCGTGCCAGAGTCACGGATTGCTTTCTCCAACGCCAGGTTGAAGAGGAGGCAGGCCAAACCATCCCCTTGTCGGAGTCCATTAAAGATGTTGATTGGTTTGGATAGCAATCCGGCTATTTTTACTTGGCTTGTTACGTTGGTCATGGTCAACCTACATAGTCGTGTCAATTTATTTGGGATGCCGAATTCTCTCATGGCTTTGTAAAGTTCTACCCTGGCTATGCTATCGTAGGCGGCCTTAAAGTCTATAAACAGGTGTTGGGATGTTAAATTCTAGACATTTTTCCATCGCCTGCCTAAGGGTAAAGATCTGATCAGTTGTTGATTTGCCTGGAATGAAACCGCACTGATATTGTCCGATGATGGTTTTAGCGTATGGGGTTATCCGGTCTTGTAGGATAGAGGAGAGTATCTTATAGGCGGTACTCAACAACGTGATACCTCTATAATTGCTGCACGTTGTGACATCTCCCTTCTTATGTATGGGGCAAATGATACCTTTTCGCCAGTCTTCTGGAATTTCTTCATGCTCCCACACGTGCACTATAATCTCATGAATTGCTTGACGTAAAGCTGGCCCACCGTGTTGAAATAGTTCGGCTGGTATACCATCGGCTCCCGGGGCTTTGTTTTTCTTTAGCCGGCCTATAGCCTTCTCAACCTCTTCTATGCTTGGTGGCGGCAACATAGGGTACTCTTCTTGAAGTAGTGGAGCCTCCACTTCTGCAGTGAGCTGACCATTTAGCAATTCATTGAAGTACACTTCCCATCGCTCCAGTATGCTTTGAGGATCGGTGATCAGATTTCCCTCTCCGTCCTTGCAGTATGTGCAGCGTGGTGTGTACTGCGTCATGTTTCGGACGGATTGGTAGAACTTCCGCGCCTGGTGCGGACCTCGCTCTCGGCTTTTCTCTATTTCACAGATTATGTTCTTCTCCCAGGCTGATTTTTTCTGTCTGTGAAGCCGTTTTTCAATTCTTCTGAGCTCTTTATATTCGTCTTCGCGTGCCCGCGTTCTATGAGGTTTTTGCATTGCTCGGTACGCAACATTCTTACGTTCAGTCGCTAGCTTGCATTCATCATCAAACCAGTCGTTCCGATTTCTACGACTGCTGCCTAAGATGGAGTTGGCAGTACTAATGACAGTATTCTTAAGGCGTGTCCACTTCTCATCTACGCCCAGCAAACTGGCTCCAGGACTTACTCTACCCAGTTCTAGGGCGAGTCCTAACGCATTACCAAAGGTGTTACTGGTGTTTTCATTGCGCAGAGCAGCCGTGTTGATTCGAACCTGATCGGCGGATGCAATACGTCTTCGCAAGGCAATCCGCCCTCGGAAAACCATACCAACAAGATAGTGATCCGAGTCGATATTGGCACCTCGGTACGTTCGTACCGTCATCAAGTTCGAGTAGTGGCGACGGTCTATCAACACGTGGTTAATTTGGTTACGAGTGACTCCATCAGGTGATACCCAGGTGGCTTTGTAGATATCTTTACGCGGGAACCTGGTACTCGCAACGACCATGTTTTTCGATGCTGCCAATTCTAAGACTCGAAGTCCATTGTCATTAGTGTTCTCATGCAAACTATGGGTGCCTGCGTAATGCCTGAATACCGGCTCCCGACCTATTTTTGCATTCAAATCCCCAAGGATGATTTTTACGTCATACCTTGGACAGGCATTGAGGGCCCTCTCGACTTGTTCGTAGTAAGTCTCTTTTTCTTCGTCTGAGGACTCCTCCGTAGGTCCGTGAACGTTAATGAGGCTGATGTTCTTAAATTTGCCTCGCACGCGAAGGGTGCATAGCCTTTCGCTTATAGCGTTAAAGCCGATGATGGCAGACTTCATTTTTTCGCCGACTAGGAAGCCTACCCCGAGCACATGGTGTTTTGTATGACACCTGTAGTATAAGTCATAATCTTTCTTCTGTAGAACACCATTCCCTGTCCATCTTATTTCTTGAAGTGCTGTTATGTCAGCTTTATATTTTGACAGGGCATCGGCTAGCTGCTGAGCAGCTCGAGCTCTATAGAGCGATCGTACGTTCCATAAGAAAATTCGTAAATCGTTATTCCGTTTTCTTTGCGTGGGTTGTCGTCGTGAGATCAGTCCGTTTCCGAGGCTTGTTGCTGGTCTCGTAATTCTTCTTGTTTTACGGAACAGGGAATTAACCTGTTGCCAACCTGTGGAACCAGCCTGATCATATTAGCCAAACCTTTTTAAAGGCTTGTTTCTAGCGGCCGCCGCGAAGAGGCTATGATCACACTTCCACCAGTCCGAATAGTTACGGCACGTGCATGTTTT
>CAKNZS020000032.1:0-30337 GCA_932273885.2 Leucozona laternaria
AAAGCATTTCTGAGACTGTCATTCCTGCACCCATGCTGTAACACAGAGACCGAAACGGCCTATCTGTGATGCCTGCCATAGGGGCGGCAATAAGACAGTTTTCCAACTGATATTGTCCGATACGCATAACGAAAAGGGAGCCATACTGTGACTGCAAGGGCGCGTATATTACGCATTTTTTTCGAGATATGAAAGGACAAACTTTGACCAAACCCTAAAATTTAACTAACTTTTTTATCTTGATTTTTTCAAAACATAAAAATTAATGTTTATTTACATGTGGTTACAGTCTTTTTGCCCCAATTGGTAAAATTTACCAATATTCAGTGTAAATCTCGAAATGGAACAGATTATCGTCATCTTCTGCATAAAAATTGAGCTATAAGATAATCCATTCCTTGGCGAATTTCAAAGAAATTATTAATTGATTTTTATCTGTATCGAGTTAAAAATGCTTGACACCGGTAATACGGCACCATTCTTCTTTCTCGGCTACAGGGTCAATATCAAAGCGCTCAGTATAGGCTGATACTACATCAGCGGCCTGTGTTGCGAGCACGCCTGATAAGCCTAAATGAGCACCGGCTTTAGGCAATGCTCCAATAATTGGCGCCAATTCTTTTAATGGGCCGGCCAAAATATTAGCAACGACAACGTCGGCACTGAGATCTTGCGGTGCATCTTTTGCCAGATACAGAGTGAGTTTATCGGATACATTATTGCGTTCTGCATTATCACGGCTAGCTAAGATAGCTTGAGGATCAATGTCGATCCCTATCGCTTGTGCAGCGCCTAATTTTAATGCGGCAATGGCTAAAATACCGGATCCACAACCGAAGTCGATCACTGTTTTACCGACTAAATCTAAGCCATCTAGCCACTCTAAGCACAGTGAAGTGGTTGGATGCGTACCTGTTCCGAAAGCGAGGCCTGGGTCTAGCATGACATTGACTGCTGTAGGATCTGGGACTTCACGCCAGCTCGGGCAAATCCACAGGCGTTGACCAAAGCGCATCGGATGGAAGTTGTCCATCCATTCTCTTTCCCAATCTTTATCTTCGATCTGCTCAATTTTATGAATAAAATTAGCGCCAAGCTGTGGACTATGTTCTAACTGGGCTATAACGGCTTTCATGTCCGTTTCTGCGTCATATAAGCCAATAACATCAGTATCACCCCATAAACGGGTTTCACCTGGTAGAGGCTCAAATACGGGGGTATCATGGCTGTCTTGAAAAGTCACCGAAACCGCCCCCGTCTCAATGAGTTCATCACCCAAAGATTCGGCTTGTTGGCCGCTAGAATTAAGACGTAGTTGTATCCAAGGCATAAATATTCTCTTTATTGATCCCCAGTCGCGGGCTGAGTCGTTGTCACCGCTAAGGGTAGGGCGTTTTTACCAAACATATTACCAATTAAAAAAGCTAATAAACTGAGTAATATAGATGGAACAATAGGATGAAAGTCCATAATTTTTATATCAAATGACGCAAGAAGTGCATAAATAACACCTCCGATGATCATTCCGCATAAAGCACCTGCTCCATTGGCTTTTTCCCAATAGAGGCCGAGGACTAATGGCCACAGGAAAACAGCTTCTAATCCACCAAATGCTAATAGGTTAAGCCAGATGATCATCTGCGGTGGATCCCAAGCGGCAAGTAATAGTAAGCCGCCTAAAACCAAGGTTGAAAAGCTCGAAATTCGTGATAGCTTTTTCTCATTTTTAAGTTCTGATGGCACCATATTCAAGTAGAGATCTTTGACGATAGTCGCGGAAGATTGCAGTAGTTGGGCATTAATTGTCGACATAATTGCTGCCATCGGCGCGGCTAAGAATATTCCGGCAGCGAACGGCGGTAGTACTTGTACCATTAGCGTGGGGATAACTTGGTCTGGAATAGTGAGTTCTGGCAATATGGCTCGGCCCAATGCCCCAGCAAAGTGCATACCAAACATCAAAATAGCCATGACGATGGTGCCAAGAATAATCCCTCGGTGCACCGCTTTGCTGTCTTTATACGAAATACACCGTACAGCCGTATGTGGTAAGCCAATCGTTCCAAAGCAAACCAATAGCCAAAATGAGGCCATGAACGGGCCACTGAGAATATCTTCGGCGCCTTGTGGTGAGGTTAATTTAGGATCGATCGTATGCAACGTATTGACTGCTTCAGATAAGCCACCGGCTTTATAGATAATCGCAACTAACAGGATAGCGGTTCCCAGCAGCATCACTAAGCCTTGTAATGCGTCATTTAGTACGCTGGCTCTAAATCCACCAAATGCGGTATATAAGGCAATTGAGATACCAAAAATAAGCAGCCCATAGGTATAAGGTATCCCCGCCGCGGTTTCAAGCAACCGAGCCCCGCCAATAAACTGTACGGTCATTGCGCCGATAAAAGCGATGAGCAAGCTTAAGCTGGCAAACCATACTAATACTCGGCTTTGATAACGGGCGTATAGCATGTCGTTTAAGGTGACAGCATTATAACGTCGCGCCAGAATAGCAAATTTTTTGCCCAATACGCCCAAAGATAACCAGATAGCAGGCAGTTGGATCATCGCTAGCAATACCCAGCCTAAACCATATTTATAGGCTGCGCCGGGGCCGCCAATAAATGAACTGGCACTGACATAGGTCGCTGTGATGGTCATGGCGAGAACAAATCCCCCCATAGAACGGTTACCTAGAAAGTATTCATTGAGGAACTCGCCTTCTCTACGACGTCGATAAGCGTAGAAAGAGAGCAGAAAAACCAGTACCAGATAGCCGATAAGTGGCAGAAGAACTTCAGTCTGCATCGCTATCCTCCAAGGGCATATCTTTAAAAATAATTTTGACCATCATGATACACAGCACAATAAAAATAAGCGGTAAAAATAAGCATGACCATTCAAACCATAAGGGAAGTCCCGTTATCCCTTGGCTTGAGTCAGGTAGATAGGCGGTGATCAGCCAACCTATCAGATAGGCTAGGGTCAGCATCATTGCCCATCGAGCTTCTCGGTTTGATTGCAGAAAACGTTTATCCATCCGATGTTCCTGAGATTGCTATCAACAATAAGTCAGGGATTGTATACCTAAAAACTGAGGGTATAGGCAAATCTCTGTAATTAGTCTGAAAAAAACAAAAAATAAAAGGGCACCTGGGTGCCCTTTATCAATTTGAATGGGTGCTAATCTAGTATAATTTAAGCTGTCATTTTATTTCCAGCAATCAAATTATTAATACAGATAAGACGCTAAATTAGTCTTGTAGCCCCAGTTTTTTCTCCAGATAATGGATATTTGTTCCACCTTTCTGGAAATGTTCATCATTCATAATTGCTTGGTGCAATTCGATGTTAGTTTTGATGCCATCAATAATCAATTCATCGAGTGCATTCTTCATTCGGGCAATCGCAATCTCACGTGTTTCACCGTAAGTAATCAGCTTACCAATCATTGAATCATAGTAAGGTGGTACGGTATAACCTGCGTAAATATGAGATTCCCAACGAACACCAAATCCCCCCGGAGAATGGAAACGTGTAATTTTACCCGGGCTAGGAATAAATGTATTCGGATCTTCCGCATTGATACGGCATTCTAATGCGTGGCCTTTAACATGAATATCTTCTTGTTTGATAGACAACGGCAAGCCAGCAGCAATACGTAGCTGTTCTTTAATTAAATCGACACCGGTTATCATCTCAGTGACTGGATGTTCTACTTGAATACGAGTATTCATTTCAATAAAGTAGAATTCACCATTTTCATATAAGAACTCGAAAGTTCCTGCACCGCGATATTCAATTTTTTGGCAAGCTTTGGCACAGCGTTCGCCGATATCGTGACGAATCTCTGGCGTAATGCCTGGAGCTGGTGCTTCTTCGACGACTTTTTGATGGCGGCGCTGCATTGAGCAGTCACGCTCAGCAAGGTAAACGGCATTGCCTTTACCATCCGCAATTACCTGAATTTCAACATGACGTGGATTTTCTAGGTATTTCTCCATGTAAACCATGTCATTACTGAAGGCTGCTTTAGCTTCGGCACGGGTCAGGTTGATCGATTTAGTCAAATCTTTGGCATGACGGACAACCCGCATTCCACGACCGCCGCCGCCGCCGGAGGCTTTGATAATCACCGGATAACCAATGCGTTCTGCAATCAGTTTATTGCGTTCATCATCATCATCCAATGGGCCGTCAGAACCTGGAACACAAGGAACACCGGCTTTTTTCATCGCTTCAATAGCCGAAACTTTGTCACCCATTAGGCGAATTGTTTCAGCTCTTGGGCCAATAAAAACAAAACCTGAACGTTCGACTTGTTCAGCAAAATCCGCATTTTCAGCTAAGAATCCATAACCTGGATGGATAGCTTGCGCGCCAGAAATCTCAGCGGCAGAAATAATGGCGGGGATATTTAGGTAGCTTTTTGCAGAAGCTGCTGGGCCGATACAAATTGTTTCATCCGCCAGCAATACGTGTTTTAAATCACTATCTGCAGTGGAGTGTACAGCTACGGTCTTAATGCCCAGTTCTTTACAGGCACGAAGAATACGTAGGGCAATTTCTCCACGATTAGCAATGACAATTTTCTCAAGCATGTGAACGCCTCGTTATTCGATGACGACCAATGGCTCGTCAAATTCAACCGCATCACCGTTTTCTAACAGAATAGCCTTAACCACACCAGCTTTGTCTGCTTCAATCTGATTCATCATTTTCATCGCTTCAACGATACACAGAGGATCGCCAACGCTAACGGTCTGACCAATTTCAATAAATGATTTCGCTTCCGGGCTTGGTGCACGATAGAACGTACCAACCATTGGCGAACGAACAATATGACCAGAAATAGCGGCAGCGGAATCTGTTACAGTGACAATAGGTTCTTGTGCTGGAGCAACCGCATTAGCCAGTGCTGGTTGAACAGCTGGAGCCGTATAATATTGTTGAGGTGCCGACATCATTTGAGATGCAGCCGGCATACGACTGATGCGTACTGACTCTTCACCTTCAGAAATTTCTAATTCAGAAATACCTGATTCTTCAACCAGTTCGATCAGTTTTTTAATTTTACGAATATCCATGAGTGTGATTCCGTACTCTTATATTTTGATTTGATGAGTTTTTGACAAGCGATTGACCGCTGCCCGTAAAGCGAAACTATATCCATCCGCACCTAATCCACAGATAACCCCAACTGCTTGATCAGAGAGATAAGAGTGGTGGCGAAAAGGTTCTCGGGCATGCACATTAGACAGATGTATCTCAATGAAGGGAATAGCAACTGCTAATAGCGCATCACGCAACGCGACACTGGTATGCGTGAACGCCGCCGGATTGATAAGAATAAAATCTATTTTTCCGCGTGCTTGATGAATTGTGTTAATCAATTCATGCTCAGCATTGGACTGAAAATGACTCAATTTTACGGCTAACTGCTCCGCTTCCTGTTCGAGACGTGTGACCAGATCTGACAGCGTTAAGCGACCATAAGTCTCAGGTTCACGTGTTCCCAGCAAGTTTAGGTTGGGGCCGTTAAGAAGTAAAATGTGAATATCTTCTGCCATTATGCGGGTATCTCCGACGATACGTCAATAACCTGACAACATAACCTGATGTAAAGGCTTTGTCATCTATTTATCTTTAAAATAAATAAATTATTACGAATAAGGTTCGCCATTATAAAGACTTCATAGCATTTAGCAGCAAAATACTGGTCTTATCAGAGAAAATAACGGCAACTATTCTTTGAAGTGTGCAGCACCTCTGATTTTCAGGGTGCTGTTTTTTTTTATTTTAACTGCGAGTATCGACAAGAATACGCCCAGTAATTTGATTGTTGATTAATTTTTCAGCGTAATCGGCAGCTTGTGCAAGAGAAATCTCGCAAGCTACCTGTTGATAAAAGCTTTCCGGTAACAGTGATGCTAATCGTTGCCAAACTTCAGCGCGTTTCTCTGCGGGATAATGTACTGAATCAATACCTTGCAGACGGATGTTACGCAAAATAAATGGCATTACCGTGGTTGATAACTCAATCCCTCCTGCTAATCCACACGCAGCGACAGTCCCGTTATACTGAGTTTCTGCCAGTATCGCAGCCAAAATATGTCCTCCGACAGTATCCACTCCTCCTGCCCAACGCTGCTTATTCAAAGGACGCGGTTGTGCAGGAAAATCGTTACGAGACAAAATATTTTTAGCACCTAGTTGATACAGATAATCGCTATTTTCGGCTCGGCCTGTAACTGCGGTGACTGAATAACCTAAGCGAGAGAGTAATTGAATTGCTGTGCTTCCGACACCGCCACTGGCACCGGTGACAATAATATCGCCATGCTCCGGCGTTATACCACTATCTTGCAGTGCCATCATACAGAGCATAGCGGTGAAACCGGCAGTACCGATGATCATCGCTTGGCGCAAAGATAAATTATCCGGTACTGCGGTTAGATAATTTGCGGGAACGCGAGCTTGAGTCGCTAAACCCCCCCAGTGATTTTCACCTACGCCCCAGCCAGTGAGTAATACCTGTTGGCCGATTTTAAAACGTGGATCTGTTGAGTGATTAACTGTACCCGAAAAATCGATGCCGGGGATCATAGGAAATTGACGAACGATTTTGCCTTTACCGGTAATAGCTAATGCATCTTTATAATTTAGCGTAGACCAATGAATATCAACGATAACATCACCCGGTGGTAATTCATCAACCGCACAATTCTTGACTTGTACTACTTGTCCATCGGCATGTTGTTCGAGTAATAATGCCTTCATAATTACCTCATTAGTCTTGAATTTGTACGATGAATTATAACGTAAACCACAGGGAGAGTAACGCCACTGATTCGAGATGAATTTTTAAATCAATAATTAATTTGTAAATATGCGTTTTTTTTCTAGCTTATGTGTGCTTTTATCGTGCAGAATGTCTATCGATTAAGATAATCTTTGGTTTTTTCAGGACAAAAAACCAAAAGCTTAAGACATGTCGTTGTAATCTATAAAACATATATAAAATAATATGCTGATAAAGGGCATAATATTCCTATGTGTTAAACCCTTAAAAAAATAAAGTAAAATTTATTTGAACTTGAGCCTAGGATAATAGGTCACAAGAGGGGTAAATATCATGAATACGGCGCAGATAAAAAAAGAGTAAAGTATTTGAGCAATTAGCTTATTTTCTCATAGCATCTGCGTGAAAAATGCGTAAAGTAGGCTACTTTTTTGAAGTTTTTATCTGCTTCGTCTTTATAAAAGCACGTACAATGGGCGTGTTTTTATGTGATTAATTATAGTGCGATTAATTATAGTGTGATTAATTTTAGCCATATAAATAGAAATAGCCTTGTTGTACGCCTTGAGGCTATTTTTGATGGTTGGTAGAGTAGACGGATTTTCATTCGTCCCCGGCTTGCAGGATAATCCTTTCGTTATGTTTAAAAAATTTCGTGGCATGTTTTCTAATGACCTGTCCATTGATTTGGGTACTGCGAATACCCTTATTTATGTCAAAGGACAAGGAGTGAAGTTAAATGAACCCTCGGTGGTGGCTATTCGCCAAGACCGTGCAGGTTCACCAAAAAGTGTTGCAGCCGTAGGTGGTGAAGCAAAACAAATGCTGGGGCGTACACCGGGTAATATTTCCGCTATTCGTCCGATGAAAGATGGTGTTATCGCTGACTTCTTTCTAACTGAAAAAATGCTACAGCATTTTATCAAACAAGTGCATAGCAATAGTTTTATGCGTCCTAGCCCGCGTGTTTTGGTCTGTGTACCCGTTGGAGCGACACAGGTTGAGCGTAAAGCGATTCGCGAGTCTGCCTTGAGCGCTGGTGCGCGTGAAGTATTCTTAATTGAAGAACCGATGGCGGCAGCGATTGGTGCTGGTCTACCTGTATCTGAAGCAACCGGTTCTATGGTGGTTGATATCGGTGGCGGAACCACTGAAGTCGCAGTTATTTCATTGAATGGCGTGGTTTATTCTTCTTCTGTTCGCATTGGTGGTGACCGTTTTGATGAATCAATTATTAATTATGTTCGTCGTAATTATGGTTCATTAATTGGTGAAGCGACAGCCGAGCGTATTAAGCATGAAATTGGCTCTGCTTATCCAACAGATCAGTTATATGAAATTGAAGTACGTGGACGTAACTTAGCCGAAGGTGTTCCTCGTGGATTTACGTTGAATTCCAACGAGATCCTTGAGGCATTACAAGAGCCATTGATTGGTATCGTCAGCGCGGTCATGGTTGCATTAGAACAATGCCCTCCAGAATTAGCCTCCGATATTTCAGAGCGCGGCATGGTATTGACTGGCGGTGGTGCACTACTGCGTAATCTCGATCGCTTATTGATGGAAGAAACCGGTATTCCTGTTATTGTTGCCGAAGATCCATTAACCTGCGTAGCGCGTGGTGGTGGTAAAGCTTTAGAAATGATTGATATGCATGGCGGCGATTTATTTAGTGAAGATTAACGGCTGACCTGCAGGCGAGCAAGGAGGATCACGCTGACCCTCCTTTCAACCCTATTTACGTTGTCTATTTATTTTTATTCTTTGATAATTGTGAAGCACTGTTATACATGAAGCCGATTTTTAGGCGTGGTCCTTCCCTACAATTGCGTATTTTTATTGCGGTTATTGTTGCGATAATGCTGGTGGCGGTTGATCATCGTTTTGAACCTTTCAATAAAATCCGTTCCTATCTGGATACGGCCGTCAGCCCGTTCTATTTTCTGGCTAATGGTCCTCGTCAGCTACTTGACAGCGTATCTGATGGTTTTTCAACTCGCGAACAATTAAGGTTTGAAAATCGAGCATTAAAGCAGGAATTACTGCTTAATAAAGCTGATAGCCTATTGTTAGAGCAATTAAAGCAAGAAAACTCCCGTCTTCGTGAATTACTTGGTTCGCCATTGCGTCAAGATGAGCATATGATGGTTACTCAGGTTATTTCTGGCGCTAATACACCGTATCGTGATCAAGTGGTTATTGACAAAGGTACGCATGATGGTGTCTATGAAGGTCAACCGGTTATCAGTGACAAAGGCGTCGTGGGACAAATTGTGGGCGTCAGCCAGTTTAATAGCCGTGTGTTATTGATTTGCGATACTACACATGCGTTACCGGTTCAGGTATTGCGTAATGATGTGCGAGTGATTGCGGTAGGAACGGGATGTAGCGACGACTTACAATTAGAGCCATTGCCAGAAAATACGGATATTCGCCCGGGTGATGTGTTAGTGACTTCTGGATTAGGCGGACGCTTCCCTGAGGGCTATCCTGTAGGGGTAGTCTCTAGTGTGAAACATGATACTCAACGTGCTTACACCATCATTAATGCCAAGCCGACGGCTGAACTGCAGCGCCTAAGATACTTATTATTGTTATGGGGGAGCGATAGCGATCCTGCACAGCCTTTGCCGCCTTCTGAAGTGTACCGTGCTGCAAATGAACGCTTGATGAAAGTTCTCCCGCAAGTATTACCAACTCCCAATGAATTGCAAGGGCCGCCATTACCGGCGAATATCGATTCACCTTCAGGGCGTTAATGTCTAATAAAGGGCTATCATCAATGAATTTTGGGTATAAAGGATAAAAACTAATGAATGAATACCGCGGAAATGGTCGTGGGATCATTTGGTTATCTTTTTTTATTGCCATTATTTTGCAGATCATGCCTTGGCCTGAATTTCTGGCATATTATCGGCCATCTTGGTTACTGCTAATTTTAATATATTGGGTGATGGCCTTACCCCATCGGGTCAGTGTGGGAACCAGCTTTTTCTTGGGGATCGTAGTCGATTTAATCCAAGGGGCAGCTTTGGGCGTTAATGCACTGGCGTACAGTATTATCTGCTATTTAGTGGCTTATAAACATCAATTACTGCGTAATATGGCACTATGGCAGCAATCATTGGTGATTATTGGTCTGACTATTATTTTAGATTTTACGGTTTTCTGGGCCGAGTTTGTTTCATCTCAAGTTTTGTTTCATCCTCAAGTATTTTGGAATAGTGTGGTCAATGGTATTCTGTGGCCATGGTTATTTTTATTACTACGAAAAGTTCGTCGTCAATTCTCCGTTTATTAACTTGATATATCGCATTAAAAATATAGCATTGAAAATATTTATAAAAGGGACTAAAAATAATGAGCTGTATTTATTTGGCTTCTGGTTCACCAAGAAGGCGTGAGCTGATCGGGTTATTAAATTATCAATGCGATATCTTACGTCCCTCGGTTATCGAAGAATGGGGGTTCGGAGAAACCCCTCAGCAGTACGTCCAAAGATTAGCTATCGAAAAATCACAGGCAGGAGTGGCTATTGCGCCTTATGATTACCCGGTGCTAGGGGCAGATACTATCGTCGTATTACATCAAAATATTCTAGAAAAACCGAGAGATAAACAGCATGCGGCTGAGATCCTTGCGTTATTATCAGGGCAAACTCACCAAGTGATGACGGCCATCGCAGTTTCTAACTCAAAACAATTATTATCACAATTAATTGTGACTGATGTGACCTTCCGCGATTTATCAAAATTAGAAATACAGGATTATATTGCGAGTGGTGAACCGATGGATAAAGCGGGTGCTTATGGTATTCAAGGGCTCGGTGGGCGTTTCGTACGGAAAATTAATGGCAGCTATCATGCCGTTGTTGGCTTACCGCTAGTCGAAACAGAAGAATTAATTGAGCGATTTTTAGCGCTAATTGATGGTAAGGGAAAATAATGACCGCTGAATTGTTAGTAAATATCACACCATCTGAGACGCGAGTTGCCTATATTGACGGCGGGATACTGCAAGAGATCCATATTGAACGCGAAGCCAAAAGAGGAATTGTTGGCAATATTTACAAAGGCCGTGTGAGCCGGGTGCTTCCTGGAATGCAGGCGGCCTTTGTTGATATTGGCCTCGATAAAGCCGCTTTTTTACATGCTTCCGATATTATGCCGCATACTGAATGTATTGCTGGTGAAGAACAAAAAAACTTTCATGTTCGTGATATCGCTGAATTAGTCAAGCAGGGGCAAGATCTTATTGTTCAGGTGGTTAAAGATCCTTTAGGAACCAAAGGCGCGCGTTTAACTACCGATATTACCTTGCCCTCGCGTTATTTAGTTTTTATGCCGGGCGCTTCACATGTCGGGGTTTCTCAGCGTATTGACAGTGAATCTGAGCGTGAAAGATTAAAGCAAATAGTTGCCGAATATTGTGACGAAAATGGCGGATTTATTATTCGTACTGCGGCTGAAGGCGTCGGCGAAGAAGAATTACGCCAAGATGCTGCGTTCCTTAAACGCTTATGGACAAAAGTGATTGAGCGTAAAAAGCGTAATGTCACACGGACCAAAATTTACGGTGAGTTAGCTTTAGCTCATCGTATTATTCGTGATTTTGCTGGCGCTGCACTGGATAGAATTCGAGTCGATTCACGTTTAACTCACGAACAACTGCAAGAGTTTATTGCTGAGTATGTCCCTGAAATGACAGCTAAATTAGAGCTTTATCAGGGGAATCAGCCTATTTTTGATTTGTATGATGTTGAAAATGAAATTCAGCGAGCATTAGAACGTAAAGTTGAATTGAAGTCTGGTGGTTATCTAATTATTGACCAAACCGAAGCCATGACTACGATAGATATTAATACCGGTGCATTTGTTGGGCATCGTAATTTAGAAGAAACTATTTTTAATACCAATGTTGAAGCCACTCAGGCGATTGCACGGCAATTACGTCTGCGTAATTTGGGCGGTATTATTATTATTGATTTTATTGATATGATTGATGCAGAACATCGTCGTCGTGTACTGGCATCTTTAGAACAAGCGCTTAGCAAAGATAAAGTGAAAACTACCATCAATGGCTTTTCCCAATTGGGGTTGGTGGAAATGACTCGCAAGCGTACTAGAGAAAGCCTCGAACATGTTCTTTGTGATTGCTGCCCAAGTTGCCAAGGACGAGGTACGGTAAAATCGGTTGAAACCGTGTGCTATGAAATATTACGTGAAATTGTACGGGTTCATCGTTCTATTGACGCCGATCGTTTTCTAGTTTACGCCGCAAAATCAGTGGTCGATGTGCTGACGGGTGATGAATCCCATGCGTTAGCTGAAGTGGAAATTTTTGTCGGCAAACAAGTTAAAGTTCAAGTCGAACCGCTATACAGCCAAGAACGTTTTGATGTAGTAATGATGTAGTAATGACGTAGCAATAATGTCGAAATGATAAAAATCAACTGCATGTATTAATTAGCCTTGTTTTAGATTGCAGCCAGCGGGTTTTATTCCATTTATCTTGATAGCGAGAATAGATTACGCTCTTGAGAAGATGGAATAATTTTATTATTGTCGCATTAATTATTTAGCTTACAGCGGCATTCATGAAGGAGAGGCTGGTGAAACGACTGCCCAAAATTATGTTGGTGACAGCCGCTTTGGTACTGATTATCTGTGCATTATTGCTCAGTGGACTGCGTTTTTTTCTGCCTTATATCAATGATTATCGTACACAAATTGCTGCAAGATTTGAGCAAACTTCAGGTATTCCGATTGAAATTGGTCATTTAGATGCTGCATGGCATTCATTTGGTCCCAGTTTAACCATTAATCAAGTGGTTATTCGTAGCGATATGCTGGATGCGGATGCAGAGAAAATTTCAATTGAGCTTGATGTTTGGCGCTCATTATTCTCGCTACGTTGGCGTTTTCGTGATCTAACCTTTTATCAATTGAACGTCGATTATAAAGTTCCTTTCGATAAAGACTCGCCACTCGATACCGATCAGCAGTTTGGCAGTTTTGATGATCTATTTTTACGTAAGTTTGATAATTTTACGCTCAAAAATAGTCAAATTTCGTTTCTTACTCCTTCAGAACAAAAAACTACCTTATTATTGCCTGAATTGTCTTGGCTAAATCAGCCTGGTCGTCATCGCGCTCAGGGATACGTTAGCCTTGAAACTATTAATAAACAGCATGGTTTTTTACAAGTTAAATTAGATTTAACTGACAAAAATGACATTTTGAGTGATGGCACCATCTATTTGCAGGCAGATAATATCGATATGCAGCCATGGCTTAGCCGTTGGTTGCGGGATAATAGTGGATTGCAGGATGCTAATTTTAGTCTGTCATCATGGGTAACGTTGAAAGATAGCCGTATTCAAAGTGGCTTATTACAGCTACGTCAAGGTGAGGCTAACTGGGAGATGGATCACGCAGCCCATAATCTTCAGGTTAATGATTTATTACTGCGAATGCGCCGTCAAGGCAATGGCTGGTTATTTGATATTCCTGAGCTAGACACGGTAAAAACTGACGAATATATTTGGCCAATGGGAAGCCTCTCGGTATTGTATTTACCAAGCTCAAGTAAATATAAACACAATGATCACTGGCGTATTCGGGCTAAAAATATTCAGCTCGAACGCTTAAGTGAGATATTACCTACCTTCTCATTTTTGACACCGGAGATGGTTCAAGATTGGCAACATCGTCAACCAATGGGGCTAATTAGCAGCTTTGCCGTCGATTTGACCCCTGATATGCCAGAGCATACCCAAATTGATATGGATTGGCATGATGTAAGTTGGAAAAAATGGAAGTCATTGCCATCAATGAATGGCTTTAGTGGCGTCTTAGTTGGTGATAAGCAGCGTGGAGTGGTTTCTTTTTCTGTGGCTGACGGAGAAATTGATTACCAACCTATGTCTGATAAACCTATGTTTGCCAAGCCATTGAATATAACTAAAGCGCGCGGGCATATTTTTTGGCGTGCGCTTGAAGATAACTTTGAATTGTGGAGTGATAAACTCGATATTCAGGCCACTTCTCTGTGGGTTAATGGTCAATTTCGTTATCAGCAGCAAGGACAACAAAAGCCAGATTTAAATATACTGGCAGGCATCCGCTTAGACGATGCTGGGCAAGCGTGGCGCTATTTTCCTCAGACATTGATGGGGCAAGATCTGGCTAATTATCTAACTTCAGCCATTATTGCAGGTCGAGTGGATGAAGCCAGTTTATTATTTAGAGGCTCACCAGAAGATTTTCCGTTTTATCAAAATAATGGTCAATTTCAGGTCTTTGTGCCTTTACGCGATGCAACCTTTGAATATGATCCTCACTGGCCGGCAATTTTTAATTTGGATGTCGATTTAAATTTCCAGCGCCAAGGCCTATTTATGTCAGCGCCAACATTGAAATTAGATAAAGCGATCGCCACCGATGTGCATGCTGATATCGCTGATTATGCCGATTCAATGCTGAAAATTAATGCAGATATTGCTGGAACCGGTCAGCAAATTCATGATTATTTTATGTTATCACCGATGAAAGAGTCGATTGGTGAAACCTTAGATATATTGCAAATTGACGGTAATGTGGCTGGCTCTCTTGCATTATCTATTCCTTTAGAACCGGAAAAGCAGGTAGTTGCCGAGGGAACCGTTAAATTAAATCATAATGATATTTATATTAAATCGATCGATAGTCAGCTAAAGCAGGTTTCAGGACAGTTTTCTTTTGTGAATGGTAATTTAACCAGTAACACACTGCAGGGTTCTTGGTTTGGCCAACCGATCGATTTAAGTTTTACTACACACGAAAAAAAGAAACACTATCAAGTTGATATTCAATTGGCGGGTCATTGGCTAGCAGAAAAAATTAATGCTATTCCGGAAAATCTACGCCAAAAACTGCAAGGTAAAATTGATTGGCAAAGCACGGTAGGAATAACTATCCCTGAGCACGCGGGGACAAAAACAGCATTAGATATTCAGCTAAATAGCGATATCAGCCAGCTTAAGCACCAATTTTCTGATATCGATCCTCAGTTATTAAGTAAACTAAAAACGCTAAGCGCACAGGCTCAAGGTAGCACCGAACAGCTCGCTATTTATGGCGATATTGGCAAGCTGATAGGTTTTAATAGTGAATGGCAATTAGGTAACCAGCAAGTGAGTTTACTGAAAGGACAAATTTCACCTTGGAAAGATACCATTCCTCAACTGCCTAAATCGTCATTATTACAGATTGATTTACCTGAAATTAGCGATCCTAAGTGGCTAATGCTGCTCGGTCAGCTTGATATTGATACGCCAGCCAGTAAAGCGGGAGATATGCGTTTCGATTATCCACATACTATAAAGTTCACCACTCCTTCGATAACACTTGGCGGGCAGCAGTGGAAGCAACTTGCGTTAACGGTTGATCAAACAGCTTCCGGGTTTTCGCTACAGGCTAATAGCCCCGATATTCGAGCCAGCCTGAATATGCCACATGATAAATATTGGCAATTAGCGATTGATTACCTTTACTTTAATCCACTGAGCACATTAACACCGACCTCGGATAAAACAGTAAATTCTGCCTCTCAAATCTACCATTTTGCCAGTTGGCCAACCCTTAATGTATTGTGCCGAGAGTGTTGGATTAGTGGTTATAAATTAGGTCAAATTACGGCTACGTTACAGCCTAAAGGTCATACTTTACAGCTCACTGGTGGGACGTTAAATAACAGCGCAACTCAATTAACGCTAGATGCAATATGGCAAAGTGGATCCGAAAATAAAACCCAGCTGGCGGGAACGCTGCAAGGTGAACGTTTTGATGATACTGCCGCTTATTATGGGGTATTAGTGCCAATTATTGAATCGCCTTATGTTATTGAATTTGATGTTAATTGGCGAGACACACCGTGGTCACCTGATGTGTCCTCTCTTAATGGGCTGTTAACTGCCCAATTAGGCAAAGGTGCGATTTCTGAAATGGGCGGCGGTAATGCAGGGCGATTATTGCGCTTAATGAGTTTTGATGCATTGTTACGCAAACTTCGCTTTGATTTTCGTGATACGTTTAGTAATGACTTCAATTTTGATTCGATCAAAGCAACAGCTAAACTAACGAAAGGTGTATTAAGTACTGAAAATACATTTATCGATGGTTTAATTGCGGATATTAAATTATCGGGTCAAATTAATCTGTTACAAAGAAAGATCAATATGGAAGTCGTTGTAACGCCTGAATTATCTGCGACTGTAGGTGTTGCCACTGCTTTCGCCGTAAATCCGATTGTCGGGGCGGCGGTTTTTGCAGCCAGCAAAGTCTTTGGGCCATTATGGAGTAAAATCTCCGTTATTCGCTATCATATTACCGGTAGCTTAGATGAGCCTAAGATTGATGAGGTGCTGCGACAGCTTAAGGAGAATGAGAAGTGATGAAAAATGTCAATGTTGCACTTTTACAATTATGCAGCGGTAGAAATACTCAGCATAATTTAGCGCAAATTGAGCAGCAAATCAAACAGTTACCCAGCTCAGTTAAGTTAGTCATGACCCCCGAGAATGCGCTGTTATTCGCCGATGCCGCAACCTATAAAAAGCGAGCCGAAATTGAAGGCCAAGGCCCATTACAAGCCGCCGTTAGTGAACTAGCCAAGCGTTATAATGTTTGGATTTTAATTGGTTCGATGCCGCTGGTCAGTCGTGAAAATGCGGAAAAAATCACCAGTAGTAGCTTACTATTTGATGAAAAAGGCAATATTCAAGCGCGTTACGATAAAATCCATATGTTCGATGTAAGTATTACAGATGAACAAGGTACATATAATGAATCATCTATTTATCAGCGTGGTGAACATATCACGGTGGTAGATACTCCAGTGGGACGCCTTGGCATGACAATCTGTTATGATCTGCGCTTCCCTGGCTTATTTCAGGCACTGCGTGAGCAAGGTGCTGAGATTATTTCTGTGCCAGCCGCATTTACGCGTCTAACTGGGAAAGCTCATTGGGAGCCGTTACTGCGAGCCAGAGCCATAGAAAACCAATGTATTATTGTTGCTCCGGCGCAAGTGGGTGTACATGGTACTCGTAAAACTTGGGGGCATACTTTGGCAGTCGATGGCTGGGGTAAAGTATTAAAGAAAAATGTTGATGCGGTTTCAGCCTTAGAGCTCAATCTGCGTGTCGATAGTCTCGAAGTCATGCGTGAGCAGATTAAAGTGGTAAAACATAATCGTTTTCGCCCTCATCTGACATCACTGATAAACAAAGAATCAACTACTAAAGAGTAATAATTATGAGTTTAGCCTTTGTTAGCGAAAATTTGCTAACCGTGAACCACCTCGATCAACAAAAATTAGCTGATGTTTTAGGTCTATTATCTGAACGCCGTTTGGATTATGCCGATTTGTATTTTCAATCTAGCTATCACGAAGCGTGGATCTTAGAAGATCGTATTATTAAAGATGGTTCTTATAATATCGATCAAGGCGTTGGTGTCCGAGCGATTAGTGGTGAAAAAACCGGTTTCGCGTATGCGGATCAAATCAATTTACTTGCGTTACAACAAAGTGCACAAGCAGCACGCAGTATTGTTTCTGAGCGTGGCAATGGCAAGGCTCAGATCTTAGGTGAAGTGAATTATAAACCGTTATATCCATTACTTGATCCGCTGAATAGTTTATCCCGCGAAGAAAAAATAGGGTTATTACACCGAGTTGATCAGATAGCCCGAGCAGAAGATCCTCGCGTTATCGAAGTAAATGCTAGCTTAACTGGAATTTACGAACAAGTTCTTGTGGCAGCGACTGATGGTACATTGGCTGCCGATGTTCGCCCATTAGTTCGCTTATCGGTTAGCGTTTTAGTGGAAGATGATGGCAAAAGGGAACGCGGCGGCAGTGGCGGTGGCGCACGCTCTGGGTACGATTATTTTCTTGAAATACATGACGGACAAATTTTAGCCGAGCAATATGCTCGTGAAGCGGTACGTATGGCATTGCTCAATTTAACGGCTATCGCCGCACCAGCAGGAACGATGCCGGTAGTATTAGGTGCAGGTTGGCCGGGGGTTTTATTGCATGAAGCGGTAGGGCATGGTCTAGAAGGCGATTTTAATCGCCGTGGCAGCTCTGTTTTCAGTGGTCAAATCGGCGAGAAAGTTGCTTCTGAATTGTGTTCAATCGTTGACGATGGCACGCTCTTTGGGCGTCGAGGTTCATTAGCTATCGATGATGAAGGGGTACCGGGACAATGCAATCTATTGATTGAAAATGGTATTTTGAAAGGTTATATGCAAGATAAGCTGAATGCTAGACTGATGGGAACCGTGCCTACCGGTAACGCACGACGAGAATCTTATGCCCATCTACCTATGCCACGCATGACCAATACTTATATGTTAGCCGGAGAATCATCACCTGCTGATATTATTGCTAGTGTTGATAAAGGTATTTATGCGCCGAATTTTGCCGGTGGTCAGGTCGATATTACCTCGGGTAAGTTCGTGTTTTCAACGTCAGAAGCTTATTTAATTGAAAACGGCAAAATAACTAAGCCAGTAAAAGGGGCGACACTTATCGGTGCCGGTCATGAAGCTATGCAGCAAATATCTATGGTGGGCAACGACTTAGCACTGGATAAAGGTGTAGGTGTTTGCGGTAAGGAAGGGCAAAGTTTACCGGTCGGTGTGGGGCAACCCACACTGAAGTTAGATCAAATTACTGTCGGTGGTACAGCTTAATTCGTTTCTCTGTTGTTTAATTTATAGATATTGACTAGTTTTATTGGTAGGTTTTAGGGATTGAGCCACCGCTATGGTGGCGGTGTGCTCGGCACCCTATACTTACAGATTATTTAGGATAAAAAACATATTATGAAGTTTAATAAGCGGCTTATTTCTATGCTAATTATGGCAGTTTTAATCGCCGTGAGCTTGTATTTTAAAGGCAGTGATTTGCAAACAACCGAGCAATCATTGCGTCCGATATCCCCGCCTGAGCAAGCGTTGAGAGATAATAAATCACAAAAGATTGATCAGCTAACGGCAGAAAAATCAGTGGTGAGCTATGTTGAGAAATACCAACGATTGCCTGAGTTTTATATTACCAAGAAAGTCGCGCGTCAGAATGGCTGGGATCCTCGCGTGGGCAATCTGTGTGAAGTGATGCCGGGGAAAGCCATTGGGGGAGATAAATTTTTAAATCGGGAAAAACGTTTACCGATAGCCCCTCATCGACAATGGTATGAAGCCGATATTAATTATCGCTGTGGGCACCGAGGTGCCGATCGCTTACTTTATTCCTCTGACGGTATGATTTATCTCAGTAAAGACCATTATAAATCCTTTAATCAAGTTAAATGAGTTAGTTATGGATATCTGCCGAACTGAAGTTTTTGATTTTGACTATATAGACAGTATCGCTGATTTTTATCAACAATTTCAGCAACGTTTTCAGTTACCTGAGTGGTTTGGACATAATTTGGATGCGCTGTGGGATATGCTTAATGGCGAAATTGAATTGCCGATACGTATTGTCTTTCGCCAGCTTGATCAGTCTCAATGGGGGCTGTTTTCAGACATTATTGAATTGATGATTGATGCACAAGAAGAATTAAATGGGCAACTTATTTTTCATTGCAGTATATAAAATTATTATCTAGAAAATAGCCGTATAAAAAAACCGTATCATAAATAGAGTGTTAACCCACCATACAGATTAATATTGACTATTAGCGGCTATGGCTGCATAAAAAAGCCGGATCTGCTGTGTATTTAACACAGCATTATTCCGGTTTTTTATCGCACTTTTACTGTTCGTTAGGCGGTTTCAGATAACTCTTTTAAATACTGAAATAGCTGGCGGAATGATTTTGGTGGTTTAGCGGCGGCTTTTTCCTTTTTGGCATTACGCACCAGTGCACGTAATTGTTGGCGGTCAGTCATTGGGAATAATTCAACCACTTCCTCAATCACCTCATCGCCATTTTCTAATAATCTAATCCTCAGATCTTCCAATTTATGGAAGATAAGCGTTTGTTGGTTATGACGATTTTTAAGTCGATCCAGAGCTTCAGTGATAGGTTCAGGATCACGCGCGCGTAATAATTTACCAATCAACTGCAACTGACGACGACGGCCTTCGCGTCTAATTTTTTGTGCCAGCTCGATAGCGGCCAATAAGTCTTCATCGAGGGGGATGCGTTCTAACTCATTTTTACTCAGATCAACCAGCTCGGCGCCCAGCTTTTTTAAAGCTTCGGCATCACGTTTTATTTCGCTTTTACTGACCCAAATGATCTCGTCATCGTCTTCTTGTGGCGAGGGCGTCTCATCGAGCCAATCTTCAGGCTGTCTGGCCATAATGGTTTCCTTTATTTACAGAAAGCAACAGCGTAATTTGCATGACCTGCTGCGTTGTGGGTGTTAACATTCATTTATCCATCATGCTTCAAGTTGTACAGTTCCGGCTGTATAGCAATCGAATGTACAGTATCGATTGTATACTACCGATTGAATAGTACCGGTTGAATAGGCCAGTTTTATTGATAGTCCCTATAACGCACTGATTAACTCGTTGCTAGTGAATGGCAAAAGTTTACGGTTATTTGGAAAACACTATTTACTGGCTTTCTACTACTTGAAGCATTTAGGCTATATTATTATGTATTGTAACTGGGAAAATTGCCTAATGACTACTGTACTTTCCAATTGTTAGGGCATAAACCGGTGATTTTTCCTCTTTTTACTCGGATTTTAATCAATGAACCCCAATGAACAGGTAGCTCAGCAACGTAAAATACTGGAAGAGGCTGTTTCTCAGGCTCTTGAATTCGCTCAACAGCATTGTGATGCCGCAGAAGTCGCGGTTAATAAAAGTACAGGCATAGGTGTTAGTACGCGTCATGGTGAAGTCGAAAATGTCGAATTTAACAGTGACGGCGCATTAGGCATCACCGTTTATCATCGCCAGCGAAAAGGCAGTGCATCTTCGACAGATTTAACGTCTGAAGCCATTCAACGTACGGTTCAGGCGGCAATTGATATTGCGCAGTATACCTCAGAAGATGCCTTTGCAGGGCCTGCTGATAAAGATTTATTAGCTTTTGATGCACCCGATTTACAATTATTTCAAGCTACACCCCTTGAGCCAGATGAAGCGATTAAATTAGCGGCAGCGGCAGAGAAAGCGGCACTAGAAGCAGACCCCCGTATCGTAAATACCGAGGGCGGCAGTTTTAATGGTCATTATGGGATCCGTGTTTTTGGCAATTCACATGGCATGCTGCAAAGTTATTGTTCAAGCCGCTATTCAATGTCGAGCTGCGTTATTGCTGAACATAATGGTGATATGGAACGCGATTATGCTTATACCATTGGGCGCAGTATGGCTTCTTTGCAATCGCCTGAATGGGTAGGCCAAGAATGTGCTCGACGAACACTGGCTCGATTATCGCCGCGTAAGTTACCGACGATGAAAGCACCGGTAATTTTTGCCGCAGAAGTAGCAACCGGATTATTTGGGCATTTAGTCGGTGCGATTAGTGGCAGCAGTATTTATCGTAAATCCTCATTCTTGATGGACAGCTTAGGTCAGCAAATTCTGCCAGAATGGCTAACGATTACAGAACAACCCCACTTAATTGGCGGTTTAGCTTCAACGCCATTTGATAGCGAAGGCGTACGTACAAGTCAGCGTAATATTATTGATCAGGGAATGCTAACCACTTGGTTATTAACTTCTTATTCTGCACGTAAGTTGGGGCTAAAGAGCACCGGACATGCAGGTGGTATTCATAATTGGCATATTCCTGGCCAAGGAGATTCTTTTGATGGGTTACTCAAAAAAATGGGCACGGGATTAATTGTTACCGAACTGATGGGCCAAGGTGTGAGTGCCATGACGGGTGATTATTCTCGTGGAGCCGCAGGTTTTTGGGTTGAAAATGGCGAAATTCAATATCCCGTCAGTGAAATTACTATTGCTGGTAATTTAAAAGATATGTGGGCTAACATAGTCACTATTGGTGACGATATTGAAATGCGCAGCAATATTCAGTGCGGTTCAGTGCTGTTACCTGAAATGAGTATCGCTGGTCAGTAACGGAATTTAGACTTACATTAATTAAAATAAGCCCGACAGATAACACTATCTGCTGGGCTTATTTTTTAGCATTTAATAAATTAACGGTGTAATTCACCTGCTGCTTCAGGCTGATAAATAATTTCTAGCACTTTAACACGAGTTTTTACGCCATTAGGCAGTTCCCAACTAATTTCATCATTGACTCTTAATCCGAGCAATGCGGCGCCCATCGGTGCCATAACAGAAAGCTGTTCGGTACTATCTTTTAGCGAGGCTGGGTAAACGAGCGTTCGGGTGCGTTCTTCGTTACTGATCAGATCTTGAAAACGGATCGTGCTGTTCATAGTGACTACATCCGCGGGAATTTCCTGAGGAGTTACTATTTCTGCGCGATCCAGCTCTTCATTCAGAGCATCAGCCACAGGGCTATCTGCATGAGCTGGTTGTTCTAATAGTCTATCCAGACGTTCAGCGTCTAAATCATTAATAATAATTGCTGGCTTTGTCATACCACACTCCAAATAGATTCAATACAAAGCAAACGCCCCCTACCCATAAGGCGGGGGGCGTCGCTGAAAATAAGTTTTTAATAAAATTAATAGTAGGCGCTTATGGTGACAAAAGAAAGAGATCACGATCACGATCTCTTTACGCTTTTATCCGAAACCAGTGGTTTGTGCTAAATTAATGAAGATTATTTTCTCTGACTGACAACTGGCTGGTGAGATTAATCTTCATCAAATCCGCAGTCGAATAATGCTACAATTGCGGATAACGCTAGTTTTTCATCGGGGCCTGTGACTTCAATATCTATTTTACTGCCTTGTTCTGAGTCTAACATTAGCATTGCAATAACGCTATCAGCCTCAGCTTCAATATGGTTATTATTGCGTAAAATAACCTTAGATTGATATTTTTGTACCAGTTCATACAGCATCATAGCGGGCCGGGCATGCATACCCAGCCGATTTTTAAGGGTTATCGATGCATGTACGGTCATTATTTCCGTTTTTCCAGCGTACGATGGCGGGATTGAACGTTTTTCCCTCTTGAACGAAAATAATCCGCTAATTGTTCAGCTACATAGACTGAACGGTGCTTACCCCCGGTACAACCAATCGCTACAGTTAAATAACTGCGGTTATTAGTTTCGAGCATCGGTAACCATAACTCAAGATAGCTGCGCGTTTGATAAATAAAATTATGTACTTCTGTGTGCCTATCTAAAAACGCCGCGACTGGACGATCTAAACCTGTCATAGGACGTAATTTAGGATCCCAGTGGGGATTCGGTAGAAAACGCACATCAAAGACATAATCAGCGTCAATAGGAATACCGTGCTTAAAGCCAAACGACTCGAAGACCATAGTGAGTTCACGCTCACGTTTTCCTAATAAACGCGTTCTGAGCATTTCAGCCAGTTCATGCACTGACATTTCAGATGTATCGATAACCAAATCTGCTCTTGAACGTAGTGGCTCTAAGAGATCATTTTCTTCATCAATGGCGCTTTCTAGCGATAAATTTTTGCTCGATAGCGGATGCAGACGACGTGTATCACTGTAACGGCGGATCAATGTATTGCGATCAGCATCTAAAAACAGTAGTTGAGGAGAGAAACTGCTCGGTAGCTTGGTTAATGCTTCTTCAAAGATTTCTGGGTTATCTGGCATATTGCGCACGTCAATACTTACCGCCGCAGAAATATTACGATCAGCGAGTGAAGTAGCCAGCTCTGGAAGCAAAACAACTGGCAGGTTATCCACACAATAGAAGCCCATATCTTCCAGCGCACGTAAGGCAACGGATTTCCCCGAACCGGAACGGCCGCTGACAATCATCAGCACCATGAGGTAACTCCCTTTTTAGTTCTTTTAATAGTATTTAAATACCATTATTTATTGAGTAATAATACTGTATAACTCTTCATCGCTGGTTGCTGATCTTAGTCGTCGACAAAGTGTTTTATCGGCAAGTTTTTTCGCAATCAGAGAGAGCGTATGCAAATGTGTCTTGCATTGATCTGATGGCACCAGTAAGGCAAACAGCAAATCAACAGGTTGATTATCAATGGCATCAAAGGCTATTGGCTCTTCAAGATGCAAGAATACACCGACAGCGTCTGAGGCGCATTCTTTGCTTAGCTTTCCGTGTGGAATAGCAATTCCACAGCCAATACCCGTCGTACCTACTTTTTCCCGTGTTAGCAGCGCTTCAAAGACGACATTTTCAGGCAACTGTAATTGCACTGACGCCAGCTCGCTAATAATTTCTAAGGCTCGTTTTTTACTTTTACAGACAATATTATTGCGCGTACAGGACAAATGCAAAACAGAGCTTAGCGGTATATCTATATCGTTATTCATTTATTTGTTCACTTAGGACTACAAAACCAGATGCGACCCTGCCATCTGGTTTTTTAACCGGTTTAAGCGTATGAAATATAATATTCATACGGTGATATCGGTATTAATGTTGTCTCAATTTTTCTTTATGTTTAGTTATCTGGCGTGACAATTTATCAACCAGCATATCAATTGCGGCATACATATCTGAACTTTCCGCTGAAGCATGGAGGTCAGCGGCATTAACTTGTACGGTTGCTTCTGCAATTTGATTCAATTTTTCGACTTTTAATATCACTTGGATACCATTAATACGGTCGAAGAGTTGCTCCAGTTTTTTGCATTTTTTCTCAACTGTTTCACGTAATGCACTGGTTATTTCAATATTTTGTCCAGTAATTTGAAATTCCATACTATCTTCCTTATATGTTTAATTTAAACCAGTTTTTTACGCTGGTTAGAGGGCGGGATAGATAAAGATTCTCGATACTTAGCGACAGTTCTTCGGGCAACCTGAATACCTTGTTCGGCAAGCATGCTAGCCAATTTACTGTCGCTGAGTGGCTTGGCTGAGTCTTCGGCGGCCACTAATTTTTTCACCAACGCACGGATTGCCGTTGAAGACGCTTCACCGCCAGTATCGGTATTGACGTGGCTGGAGAAAAAATACTTCAATTCAAAAATACCCTTTGGACTGTGAAGGTATTTTTGAGTTGTTACTCGTGATATGGTGGATTCATGCATATCAACTTGATAAGCAATATCCGCGAGCACCATTGGTTTCATCCGTTCTTCGCCGAATTCGAAAAATTCTTGTTGCTGCTCAACAATGCAAGTTGCCACTTTTAACAGTGTCTCATTTCGACTTTCCAGGCTTTTTATCAACCACTTAGCATCTTGTAAATTATTACGAATGTATTGGCTATCATTTTCATTCTGCGGATTTTTAATCATTGCCGCATAATGCTGATTAATACTTAAGCGTGGAATACTGTCGTTATTGAGTTCAACCTGCCAATGGCCGCCAACTTTACTGACTAATATATCAGGAATAACGTATTCGGATTCGCTAGTATTAATTGATTGTCCCGGCTTCGGATTTAACGACTGGATTAAATCGATAGCAATTTTTAGCTGTTCTTCTTTGAGCCGAGTTAATTTAGTTAATTGCCGAAAATCTCTATTAGCTAATAGATCGAGATAATTTTTGATGATAATCCGAGCGTCTTTTATTCCAGGAGTTTCATCTGGATACCAAGATAATTGAATTAATAAGCACTCTTTTAAATCACGAGCAGCCACCCCAATGGGGTCAAAATGCTGAATCCGCTTGAGCACTGCGATGACTTCGTCTAGGCCAATATCAGGATTATCAATACCTTCATGAATTTCTTCGGCGCTCAGTGTTAAGTAGCCAGAATCGTCAACAGAATCAATAATTGAGGTCGCAATAGCTCGGTCAATTTCACTAAAAGGCGTTAATTCAGCTTGCCACATAAGATAATCTTGCAATGATTGAGTCGTTTCGCCCTGATAAATAGGCAGTTCATCATCACTATAATCATTACGTGTTCCCGAAGGCGTACCGGCAGTATAAATCTCATCCCAGCTAGCATCTAGCGGTAGCTCGTCGGGCATAGCGGCTTTTTCAAGCGCGTCACCAGTATCTATAGCGCTGTCATCATCGTGGTTATAGTCGTCAAGTGATTCGATTTCATCATGGGTATCTTCTTGTTCTAACAGGGGGTTAGTTTCAAGTGCCAGTTGAATTTCCTGCTGAAGCTCAAGCGTAGAAAGTTGCAACAAACGAATAGCTTGTTGTAGCTGTGGCGTCATTGCCAATTGCTGACTTAATCTTAGCTGTAAACTTTGCTTCATGAACGAGTGATAATCTCCTTTGATAATATACAGATAGCCTAATGTTTACAGTCGGAATCCTTCACCGAGATACACGCGTTGAACTTGTTCGTTGGCCAGGATCTCTTGAGGAGAACCATGAGCGATAAGGTGTCCCTGACTCACGATATAGGCTCTCTCACAAACATCAAGTGTTTCGCGAACATTATGATCGGTAATTAATACCCCCAGACCATAGTCTCTTAAATGCTGAATGATTTTTTTAATATCAAGTACCGAAATTGGGTCAACACCAGCAAAGGGTTCATCGAGTAAAATAAATTTAGGATTAGCCGCCAATGCCCGGGCAATTTCAACTCGACGACGTTCCCCGCCAGATAACGATTGGCCTAAGCTATCACGTAAATGGGTAATACTAAATTCTTCCATCAGTTCATCGGCACGGTCTTTACGTTGCTCTGCGGTTAAATCATGGCGAATCTCGAGTACCGCCATCAGGTTATCATAGACACTTAGACGGCGAAAAATCGATGCTTCTTGCGGTAAATAACCGATACCTCTGCGCGCGCGTTCATGCAGTGGTAGCAGGCTGATATCTTCGTTATCGATAGTAATGGTACCTGCGTCGCGCTGGACAATACCGACCACCATATAGAACGTAGTTGTTTTGCCTGCACCGTTAGGTCCCAATAAGCCTACAATTTCACCTGATTCAACCTTTAAGCTGACATCTTCAACAACTTTGCGTTTTTTATACGCTTTGGCTAAGTTTTCTGCGATTAATGTTGCCATTGTCTATTATTTACTCTTGCTATTAGCGTTGGGGCCTTTTTCTTGTAACTGAGAAGGCAATAATACGGTAGTAACCCGTTTACCTTTATCGCTAAATGCTTCCATCTGTTGTGTTGGAACCAAATAAGTGATTTTGTCCCCTTTAATGCTGCTATCAAGTTGTTCTAATTGCGCATTCCCAGTTAAAATAACCAGCTCTTTCCCCATCTCATAACGCATTTTTTCGCCGCGTCCTTTGATAGGTTTTCCATCATCTTGCAGTTGATAGAATGTCACTGGATTACCGAAAGCTTCAACCACAATTTGTTTTGCGTCGCCGTTAGGACGGGTAACAATAACCTTGTTGGCTTTTATTTCGATTGAACCTTGTTTGATGATAACGTCATCTGTAAATATGGTAACATTTTTTTCTAAATCAAGGGATTGCTTAACAGAGTTAATCGTAATTGGCTGCTGCGTATCTGTTTTCAATGCCATTGCAGGTACACTGAGAGCAAAAATTGCACAAGCAATGGCCCCTTTGATTAAACATTTTTTACCGACGTGATTCATTCTTTTGCTCTTCATTGTTGGATCTCGTAATGAGTTTTAACATCATCAATTAATTCTGCTGTTCTGTTGCGCAGATTGCCGCGCATTTTCATTCCGACTGATTTTAGCCCAAGGCCAATAATGGTGACTTTATCTTCGGAGGATACATCTTGTGTCGTTAAATTAACAATGGCACTTTGTGTTGATATTCGCTGTATTTGAGAGTCTTTACTCAGGCTGTCGACTTCAACTTCACCATATAAATACAGCATTTTATCACTAGTTAGTTTGGCTTTCTGCGCCCTAACAGTCCAGGTTGGAATACCTGATTCATTATAAGTCGTCAATACAGGTTTACTGAACCAGGTTATTTTTTCGGCTGTATAATTATCAATTTTATCAGCCACTAATTTATAGGCTAAATCACCCATCGGATTATAGACAAAAGTCACCGACTCATCAGTTTGATAATTAGGCTGGCTATTATCCGCGGACACAGAAACTACCGGTGTTTCGTTGTCGGAAATATTCCAGCCAATCAAGCCAAGAGCAATAATTGCTAAGATAATTATTAACCAAGTTTTTGTTTTGCTCATTATCGGGTCTGTTCAGTTAAATAGATAATCCTTTTGCTTCTTCTAATTTACCTTGCGCTAGAAGAATCAAATCACATAATTCGCGTACTGCGCCTTTACCGCCAGCAATTTTAGTGACGTAGTCGGCTTTGGGTAATAACAGCGGATGGGCATCAGCAACAGCGACGCTTAAGCCGACTTGTGACATTACTGGCCAGTCAATTAAGTCATCACCAATGTAAGCAATTTCTTCTGGTTTAAGCTTCAGTGTATCTAACAGTTCGCGATACGCCAAAAGCTTATCGCTTTGTCCTTGGTAAAGATATGTAATACCGAGGGTTTGAGCGCGATCTTCCAGTAATTTAGCTTGGCGACCAGTAATAATAGCGACTTCAATACCGGAAGTGATTAAACATCGGATACCGTAGCCATCTCGAACATTGAACGCTTTTAGCTCTTCACCTTGATTGCCCATATAAATCAACCCATCGGACATCACGCCATCAACGTCACAAATCAATAACTTGATACGTTGTGCTTGGTGTAAAATATGTTTATCTATCGGGCCATAGCAAGTCGCTACATATTGTGGTTCAGTCATGCTATCTTCTCTGTTAACAAAACGGTTTTTAATTACTCGACGGTTATTTAATATTGGCAATACTATAATTAACAGACTTATTTTCCATCGACGTTAGATAACACCGGCTTGCAGTAAATCATGCATATGTAATACGCCAACTAATTTATTATCCTCGGCGACTAATACTGAAGTAATATGTTTTGATTGCATCAGGTTTAGCGCTTCAACGGCGAGAATATCCGGAGAAACGCGGATCCCACCAGCTGTCATGACGTCGGTGATTTTGGCATTATTTAAATCGATACCCATATCAAAAATACGGCGTAAATCACCATCAGTAAAAATACCGTTAATTTGCATATTATCATCGCAGATAACACACATTCCCAGTTTTTTACGGGTAATTTCTAGTAGTGCTTGGCGTAATGTTGCTGCTTGAGTGACATGAGGAATATCATCACCTGTATTCATTAAATCACGAACTAGCAATAATAGTTTGCGTCCTAGTGCGCCACCCGGATGAGAAAGGGCAAAATCTTCTGCTGTAAAGCCGCGAGCTTTTAATAGGGCAACCGCTAATGCGTCACCCATGACTAAGGTTGCTGTAGTACTGGTTGTAGGTGCCAATCCTAGTGGGCAAGCTTCTTGTGGTATTTTTATGCATAAATGGATATCAGAATATTTACCCATGTTGCTATGTGGATTATTAGTCATGCAGATGAGAGAGACTTGCTGACGTTTTAAGACTGGAATAAGAGATAAAATTTCATTTGATTCCCCCGAATTAGAAATAGCTAACACGGTATCGCTGCGGGTTATCATACCAAGATCGCCATGGCTGGCCTCTCCCGGATGAACAAAGAATGAAGGGGTGCCTGTGCTGGCTAGGGTAGCTGCAATTTTTCGCCCGATATGGCCTGATTTCCCCATGCCCATTACCACGACTTTGCCTTTACAGCTAATAATTCGTTCACAAGCACGATCAAAATCGTCATTAATATATTGTTCTAGGTTAGCCAGTCCTTCGCGTTCAATTTGTAGAACCTCTTTGCCTACCTGCTGAAAATTAATTTTTGACATTTTTTCCTACTCTCAGGGGGTTATTTTTATTTAGAAATTGAAAATAGTATCACTAATGTATCTCAGCCTTGTTCGAATAATTACACGGGCTTTTGAAGATTGCAGCATACCGTAAATCAGAAATATACGCTTTAGATTCACGAAAGATTATTATTTAACTATATTAATAACTATATTATCTAACAATACAGTGATTAGCTTAGCACCATAAACTAATCGATATGAGTTAAAAGTAACTATTATTGAATAGTTATTTTAGGTTTTGTTACTCAAAAATATCTTTTTTTAGTCTATTTTTTAATAGCCACACTAATTTCATACGTTTTTCACGCTGTATTGGTCAGTTTTAATCATTATTAGTTGAGATAAATATTTATTTAACAACGCCCTAGGTGAAAATAAAACAGTTGTAACTTAGAGAGCGAAATAAAAACCAACATTCTGTAACATGCTATTTATAGATAATAAGATTATTATGGCGATAAAATAGACCAGCTCATAAATTCAATTGGATGATGTAAAAGAGTTAGCTGATAAATGAAAGCACAAATAGATAATTTAATTGAAGTGCGCAATATGTCCTTTACTCGCGGTAATCGGAAAATCTTTTCGGAGATAAATCTGACCATACCGCGAGGAAAAGTTACCGCAATTATGGGGCCGTCTGGAATAGGAAAGACCACGCTG
>CAKNZS020000033.1:0-21052 GCA_932273885.2 Leucozona laternaria
ACGTGTTTTAACAAAAAGATGGATGTAAATATGTGTACAGGGTGTTCCACTGCCACCGCCCCAGACGTTAATATGTATTGATTTGTAAAATAATTTTACGTATTTTTAAAGAACTGAGCTTTCATAATAAAAAAGAAAAAATGATACCTCATAACGTGTTTTTGTAAAAAAATTATATCAAAGTGAAAAAAAAGGATATCAAAGTCAAAAAAAACTGTCTTAAAATGCCAAAAAATAGGATTGAAAATAAATTGCGGGAAAAAACCGTTATCGGCTCTTTTGTAAATACAAATAAAAATCAAGAATCGGTTGCTGCAGTTTGTCAAAGTTAAATCCAATTAAAGAAAAGAGACCAAAAATAATAAAAACCGTTTTACCTCTAAAGTTTTTCAACTTAGAATTACCTAAGAAACCCATGGTTTTCGTATGGACCGGTGACAGTAAGACCCCCTGTATATTTTTGAATATGATTAAAGAGATAGTACAACATTTTATGTTTTTCTTATATATATCAAGAATACAAGTTGTATTGTTATTTTTATTGCTTTGAAAGGCATAGAATATTAATTATCATTCTGAAAGAAAATATTAAAATAATTTACAAAATTAGATATTTAAATATTCTCAATAAATATTTGTATATTACATTGAAATAATATACATACACAATGTATATAATTCTATATAAATACATAAATCTCTTTATTTTTTGCTATTATTATTTTGCATGTGTTGTTGTTCTTACAAACTATTACTTTGTTTGCCACATTTCTTGTAAACTTATATTCTTAAAAGTCCCAAATGATAAAATCATTTCCCAAGCTATTTTGAGAAATTTGTGAAGTATGTTTGCACACAAGACGTTTTAACTCTAAAGTCATATATTTTTCTTGTTTTTCTATCCGATAGGCGAAGTAGTGATTATCAAAAAACAAAGTTTCAATTGTTTGAAGGCATAAAATAAAAGAATTCTCCGAAACAAGTATGTGTTTGACTAAGGCAAACTCAGGGTCTAAATCATTATAAATGTTAATACATACAACTGCTTCTTTGCTTAAAATAATATCATATACACTACATTTAGTCGTTTCTTCAACTGGTAAATAGGGTGACACATCATACTTTAAACTTACATTTTTATTAACTTTTTTAAGGGTAAAAAAGAAATTGGAGTGTTGAAATATTCACCATAATTTAAAAATAAGTCAACTAGTTTCAGTTTGTTTTTGTTAAAAACGGTTTTTAGAATGTTTACTCTGTTGTTAGATATATAAATTGATTTTTTCAAGACCTGATGCTTGGCTTCAAATCTGATGGAGCTTATTGTAGTTATGGGACCAATTTTCTCCATAATAGAAGAATAATGGGTAAGGAAATGAAATTTTGGTTTCAAGTGACTTCCTGATACTTTTAAATACAACTTATTATGAATATAAACAATTTCCGCTAGGTACTTTGAAATTTCGGAAGAATGGTGTTTTCTAAAAATTAGTGATGTCATTTCTCTTAAAGCCAAAAGCAACTTCCATTCATCCGAGTCTTGATCAATTTTATCTCCTATTAAAAGTGGAAGAAATTTCAAAAAAGTAAACATTTCAGAACCTGAGAGACGTATTTTACTACAACTCAATAAATCAGAATTGAGAAGTGGTGGTTTATTAGTTGCTTCGTAAGGACCAAAATTAAATATTTGAATTCTTCGGTTTATCTCCTCAATAGTTATGAACTTCTCACAGATTAAGTTTTTAAAAATACTTAATAAGTCATAGTGACAAACTCCTTCCAGAATATCATGAAAACAGTCAACTGAATAGTTTTCTACAACGTGAAAATTTATTAATGTGTTCCATATTGAGTTTTCTTTTAAGCCAGTCAGAGAAATATTGTTAACTTTAAGGTCATGCTCATATCCCGCTATAGTTCTTAACTGTGCAGGTGTTTCACTGCAAAGAAGTTTCATTTCTTCCTTAGGAACCTTACAAAATCTGCAATAGTAGTTAGAACTAAATGACTCCGTAAACCCTAAAATAGAATTGACGCCCAAATTGTCGCCAATTACGGCACATGTAATGAGTTTTACTCTTTTGTATTCCCTTATTGGTATGTGAATACCATCAGTTTGCAAAGTATTTAGTTGCGCAACAAGTGGTTTAAAAATCGCAGAATTACCAAATTTAAGTCTATCCTGAGTAAAAAAGAGCATCGCCAAGAAAATATGCGATAACTTTGAACTTAGATAATCCGGAAGACACAAAAGCTTTATGTAGACTGCTCCAAGTTTAAGAGTATTACTATGCGAACCAAGGGGATTTAAAGATTCGAAGTCGTCAAAATAAACGACAAGTGGTAAAAAAAGGATGTCTGTTTCATTTTCTGGATTCAGAGAAGATATTTTATTTTTCCAAAATGAAGTTTGAATAATGTTATACATGTAAAAAGTTTCATCAACAATGCTCTCTACGTAATCTAATATTTGTTCTAATAAGCATGTTTCAGTGAATAAAATAGTAAACAGCTCAGAAATCGGAACTATCTTTAGGAAAAAGTTGTATTCTATATTTTTAATCTCATTCGCGTTCGAATATAATTGGTTCTGTTCTACAGCTAACACACAAGTTTTTTCTTCAATTAGAAGATTTAAAGATTTTAGATGTTTTAATAACAAGCTATTTGTTTTTGCAAAGATCGGAGAAAGTAACAATCGCAAATCGTCTATACTTTTCTTAACAGAAACTTCATTATTTTCAAGTTGATATATTACTTCATTGATGTGCTTATCATAGAAATTAGTAATGTTTTTATATATATGCATTATTGAAGATTTAGGAATTCGATCATCTGATAAGCATTTAAGAAAGGTTTTTAAAAAGTTATTGTGGATATCAGGGCAAATTGCCTTTTCCTGTGAAAAAAGAGAAAGTTGAGGTGATGAAAACGCTAAATTCGAATCAATATCGTTACTTGAAATTGTATGACATAAAGGTTTTCTTTTCGCATGATCTCGTTGTCTGTGCTTTAAATGTTTATAAAAGTTGCTAAAAATCCGTAAGCAATTCTCTTCGGGACATGCATATCTTCTCAAATTTTCATGAATGTTTTTAAAGTGTGCACTATATAATGAAGTTGTGTCAAAAGTACTCTTGCACAGGTAACATTGAAATTCCATACTTATGTATGTAAAGAATGATATGAGGTGGACAAAAACAGTGACAATGTTCCAATAAAAGTCTTAACACTTGTTTAATAAAACTGTGACTAAATTAATAAAATAAAGATATGTCGTAAGCAAAGACTATGTTCGAATAAAATTCTAAACACTTGCGTAATCAAAATTAATTATGAAAAGATATGTTATAAGCAAAGACCATGTTCGAATAAAATTCTAAGCACTTTTATAGTCAGTAACAACTAAGAGAATATATGTGTTAAAAAGACCATGTTCGAATAAAATTCTAAACACTTTTATAGTCAGTAAGAATAAGAATTAAGGAAAGATATGTGGTAAAAAGAACCATGTTCGAATAAATTTCTAAACACATGTTTAGTTAATATTAATTAAGGAAAGATATTTGATTAACAAAGACCACGTTCGAATTAAATTCTAAGCACTTTTATAGTCAGTAACAAGTAAGAGAATATATATGGTAAGAAGACCATGTTCGAATAAAATTCTAAACACTTTTATAGTCAGTAAGAATTAAGGAAAGATATGTGGTAAAAAGAACCATGATCGAAAAATTTCTAAACATATGTTTAGTTAATATTAATTAAGGAAAGATATTTGATTAACAAGGACCACGTTCGAATTAAATTCTATACACCTGCATAATCAAAATTTTACAAAAGGGGAAAAAGAACGAATTGTGGCAAACGAAGAAATGCGGCAAACGACGAACTTGTAGTCAAAACTTATCAAAACTATGTAAAAATACAAACTATGTGGTAAACAACCAAATAAAAACATAAGCCTGCAAGCAAATAACTCACATTTTACTCAAGTCGTTGTGGATTGTCTCGATTGTGGCCATGTTGACAGCTTTCTTGAATTTTCGTTCTACGTTTATTCCGAATAAATATAATTGGATAAACGTCCAAACCGTCGTACTCTCCGCTGGGTAGTTGAGGTCAAGAGCGAAAAATAGAAAAAAGCATGCTTCAAATGCTTCCAACGGATCCTCAAAGTAATATTTCTTATCCAGTAGCGTAGTGTAAGCAGTAAGTTTTGTGGTGGTATCTCCCAATACTACAATTCTTGGCTGCTTTCCCGTATTATTCTTTGCTAGATTCCTTTCGTGGTTGTCAGATTCTTGAATAGTCTAAAGAAAAATTGTTAAATACAAATATTTATTTAGTTTTATTTAAAATAAAAATAATTTTTTGTAAGAATATGTAATTTATTTAAAATTAAAAAAAAAACAAAAACAAAAGGGAATAATTAACCTTAAAATATGCCACAAACTTTTCTTGACTTTCAATTTTCGAGCAACGGTATGAAGCCTTCATTGTACTCTTTTTTGTACGTGAGCTTGGAAACATATAACTCAATATCATCAATGCTATAATTTTTGAAGTTTCATTATTGGTTTTGACTATTTTCATCAATTGCTTTACATTGTTGTCTTTTGACTTCTCACCAAATTTTAAAATGTTTGGATAATATGACAACCAGCGTTCTGAAAAGTTTTGGACTTGTGGCAGCAAAATTTTTGCATCCATAATCAACTATATATAAATGTTTTTAGTTATAAATATGTACCTTCTCAAAAAATTAAATTTTCAATTACCAATTTAATGGATTCTTTTGAATTTGCAGCAAATATTGGAAAGTTTTCCATGTAATCTAAAATACTACTCGACGCTTTGAGTAATTTCTGTCGAAGTATGTGAGTTTGTTTCCAATTATGTTCAATAGTACTCCACGGTTCTATTGCGGTCTTCAAATATTCAAGTGCTTCTAAGTCAGATTCAGAGTTTGATTCTTCTTGAAAAAGAAAGTTTAACAATAAGATTGTTTTAGTAGAACGGTTTTAATTTTTACCAATAACGTCTTCTAGCTCCGCACCTATAGGTTCGGAGTTTCGTGGGTTTCTTGATCTTTGTATCAGTTTAGAATTGGAAAGTTTTTTTCTATAATAAGTGTAAGCATCATAAAGTTTTCCAGACGGCCTTTGGCCTCCACATGCAGGCGTAAAATATGTAGAAGTTATTTGTCCCGGAAAGACTTGTATAATCAGTTCAGCCAAATACAAGAAGTCGTGCCTTGACAATCTGTTAATGTTTAAGAATATTATTATTTAGTGAATTAAATACTCTTTTGTTTTTGTATTTACATATTTAAATGTATAAACAAATGCACACTCTTATCGATTAAATATTGTATAAATTCATTCAAATGAGTTACTTCTGTATAAGCTATTTTCTAAACGCAGTTTCTTGGGCGATAACCGTTTCGATGAAAGCACCAAAAGATGTTGTCTTAAATATGCATTGTTTTAACGCCTCACTTTAAAATTGAACAAAAGAATTTTGAGGTTTAACAATGTGTGCTGTGGAGGGGTTTCATTGTGAAATGTTTTTTTTTTCTTATTGGATTTTATGGTCTATAAATAAAACATTTTTTCTAACGGCCATATTTTTGACTTGTTTCAAGTTTTGTACAAATCGGTATTATTTAAGAAAGTTTTGATACCCACAATTTCAGATTTGAGCAGGATATTTGCAAAAAAAAAAATAAAAAAACTTACTCAAAATGGTTATTTCCTTGTAAAATTTGTTTAACAACGAATTTTGAAATCGTAATTCTGTCATGGTTATCCAAATTCTCAGAATATTTAAATTTCGCGAGGATTATTGTTAAGTCCAAATCATTATTTGCTTTGAAACTCTGTCATAAATATTAATTGTAATTACAATAGGTATTATCCTTTTAAATGCATTAATACCTCTACAGAACTGAATGTTGATTTAACCAATATGCTTATATTTGATTCTTGTAGTTCTCTTGTATCAGCATTACTCCTACAAAATGAAATTGAACTGTATATATGTTTGGTTGAGCTGGTAGGAGTTTGAGGCTCAGAACTGCTTGAAAATAAATTATTAATTAAACTTGGGCTAAGGCAATCCAGATCAGATTCTGTAACCAAAAAATTTACAAGTCGTTAATACTACGTTTGATATACTAAAAGTATTTATATTAATTGCATACACACATATAATGCAGAATAAATTTGGTTTCGAACACATAAATATTTAATGTTAGGATGTATAACGGTAACCATGAAATTATTACACTGTAAGTATTTTGAAAACAAACCATTAATTTTTTTAAACTTTTTATATTTTATATGGATGATATGCAGCATATTTGTGTTATTTGAATAGAATATGAGTTTATTATAACTCAGAATTTACTAATTTTATTTCAAAAAAACGTTAAAATTGATTGCTTTATGAATATTTTTTCTGCGGTATACTGTTAAAGTGAAATTTTAATAAAAACCTTCATCTAGTAATCTTCTGCTGGATATGTCATTTTCCTGCTCCTGTTCTTTTGAATTTGTGACTTTAAAGTAAATAGAAATTTCAGATTAAATGGATGTATAAATAGAGACGATTTTAAGCTTCAATTTAAATAAAGAAATAAAATGTTATTCTTCCTTTTCAATGTTATGCCCATTTCTTTTGCTAATTCTATTATTCTCAACGGAACACATTTAACATGTTTCGCATTTACTTTTTTGAACAACAATATTGGTGACCCCTAACCACTATTATTTTATAAAAATCTTAAATATGAACATTTTTTAATAAAGAATATAAAATGTTACCTTCTAAAACGACGTTTTCATGCAAAACTCTCGATATTCCCAATTTCCAATCCGGCGCTTCTTTGATTTTGTGTAACACATATTCTACGAGGTATCGATCTTGAATTTGCGACTTGGAAAGTGCGTCAAAAAAATATGTAGACTCTTTGTCAATGTTGAAAGCCTGGAAAGCTGAAATTGTGTGAGATCAGTTTATCTTATCTTATTACTTCAAACGAACAGATCTTGTTTATATATGTATATATGGGTGATTCTCAGAAAACTCATACTTTTATGTCTCTCGGCAATTTTAGGTATTAACTAAACATTTTCTCCTCTTTTTACTTTATAAGCTATTAGATGATGTGCTTGACATTAGGTAAGTTCAATAAAATTCAAGTGTAATTTAAAAAAAAAAAAATTTTACCTCAAATATAACTAACACATGCCACGTCCCACCTCTGAAATAACCAACTATTTTGTTAGAACTCGACTTTAATTAAAAAACAAAAAATTATGAGTTACGTCAAATATTATTAAGTGCAGCTATAATATTCCTAATTTATATAAGTTATACCTCATTTACAGAATTTGCAGTTTGAGTTCAAAATCTGTCCTGAGTTCATAAAAAGTAAAATCAAATAATTTTGGTTTATTTTCGTGTTCGTAAGGTGGATTGTAATATATGTACATGGATCAATTATAATCAGCATACGTAACCGTATATTTACATGATAAACATACGACTCTCTCCAAATTGGTGGGTATGATTCGAGCATACAAAATACGACAGCAGTTTGGCACGAAACAATGGTCACTATCATGGCATTTGTTATTTCTAACACAATATACTCAACTCAACTTAAATTTGTTCGGAAAATATTTTGACTCTAACAGTTTTTTTGCAGAGTGGATTTGAGTTTGAAAACTTTCCACACTTTCAACATTAACTTTGGTTACGATAACAATCATTATGGCATTAAAAAAGTTTAAGAAATCCAACCTTTTTTCGGACATTTTGCAATCCTAAAATTATAAGATTACGGAGAATCGCCTATATACATGTATTTTTTAGGTAAAAGTATTTAAGTTTTTAATAAATCCTGGAAAATGATAGAATCATTTGTTTTGAATTCAATGCATTTTGTACCAACTTTGTTTCTATGAGCAAGACAAAAACTAAAAAATGTCTTACTTCAACTACGGACCGCCAAAAATATATATTTATGACGCCATCATCTTTATAATAAGAATTGCGTCGAATATGTACATGTACATTTTACATATATGTACATATTTATACAGGGTGATTTGCATAAGGTGTGACAAAAAGCTAGAGCGTGTAGGTTGGACTTAAACAAGAAAAAAAATCGTATGGGAGGTTGGTCTATTGCCCCCCGTTTAATTAATTTAAACAGAAAATAAATTATTAAAAAGTTATAGTAATACCTATGGAGTCATGCTATAGCATTTTGAAAAGCCAGAAATCGATTCTTTAATTTTATTTTATATAAAGTTGTTCGAGCGAATTGTTTTTGAAAAATTAAATTTCAAAGTCAAAATTAAAAAAAAAAAATATTTATTTTGTTTAACAATTTTTTTTTCAAAATTTTACGTAAATAAGTGTTACCTTTTTTGTCTAACATTCAATGCTGTTATTAATTTTTGATCAAATACAAAAAACTGGATGCCGTAATATTTTGCAGTTTTTGAGAAAATCAAAAATAACAAAAACCACTTTTTTCTAAGAAAAACTTTTTATTTTAGTTTTTACGTTGTTGGATTCTTAGGTGAATTTACGAATGAAAGGATTAACCTTCTTTTTACTATTTTTTTTATTGTAAGTCTGATAAGTATGCAATAAAGTGATAAAGTCACGGATTAACCATACTTCACACCAACATCGGGTTAAAATTGGCCTGCCAGTTTATTGTATTACGGTGGGGTCGGCTTGGCGACGGGGTCTTACTGTTGAGGTCAAAAAAAAAAAGTTGCGTATTTTTTTAAACTAAAATAAAAATGTGCGCTACCTTAAGACAAATAAAGTGCAAGAACGCTACCTAGCTAGTGGAAGAAAAATGTAATTGCAAAATAAGAAAAAAAAAATTTTCCTTAATCTTGAAATCAATCAAAATAAGAAATAGCTTTTTGTCACACCTTATGCAAATCATCCTGTATATATATATTATATATTTAAGACAAAACAAAAACATTGTTTGTGATTTCCCACAAGGTCGAAAAATTAAAAAAAAATTAGGTCGTACATACATACATAGGTCTGTACATACTCGTATACCAAAATATTTTTTCGATATTTTCACACTAACCAGCTTCCTAAAAATCATTCACGTGAAATCCTTTTTCACGTTTTTGAACTTTCAGTATAATATCACTCCCACCGAAACAACAATTAAGAAACATTATATTTTATAGGTATAAGAACTTTATTTTTACGTTATATTTTTTGTTTCAATAAAATTTTATTTTAGTACAGTACGCACCCCAACCAAAAAGAAAGGAGGGCACCAAAAAAACCAGGATGAGATCATATATTATCGGCTTTCTGTCAAAACTTCGTAAGTACAAATTAAAAAATCGATTAAGAGACACAAAAAACCGCTTTAAAAATTAATAAAATTGAATTTTTATATACTAAAAGGTTTGAAAACTGATTCATACATTTAAAAGGAACCAAGAAACGGTTGAGAGGCATTGACATTTGAATTCGGTTATAGTTTTTGAGCAAAAACATGTTAAATGTCTTAAAAGGACTTACGAAGTTTTACAGAAAGACGACGATCCATGTTATTATTATTTTTTTTTTCAATACTAAAATTTTTCTTTTCAAAATATCAAGATCAAACGAAAGAATTATTTATGATCAAACAAAAACATTGTTTGTGATTTCCCACAAGGTCGAAAAATTAAAAAAAAATTAGGTCGTACATACATACATAGGTATGTACATACTCGTATACCAAAATATTTTTCGATATTTTCACACTAACCAGCTTCCTTAAAATCATTCACGTGAAATCCTTTTTCACGTTTTTGAACTTTCAGTATAATATCACTCCCACCGAAACAACAATTAAGAAACATTATATTTTATAGGTATAAGAACTTTATTTTGTACGTTATATTTTTTGTTTCAATAAAATTTTATTTTAGTACAGTACGCACCCCAACCAAAAAGAAAGGAGGGCACCAACCAAACCAGGATGAGATCATATATCATCGGCTTTCTGTCAAAACTTCGTAAGTACAAATTAAAAAATCGATTAAGAGACACAAAAAACCCCTTTAAAAATTAATAAAATTGAATTTTTATGTACTACAAGGTTTGAAAACTGATTCATACATTTAAAAGGAACCAAGAAACGGTTGAGAGGCATTGATATTTGAATTCGGTTATAGTTTTTGAGCAAAAACATGTTAAATGTCTTAAAAGGACTTACGAAGTTTTGACAGAAAGACGACGATCTATACCTATTATTATAATTTTTTTTTTAATATTGAAATTTTTCTTCAAAAATACTATGCACCACCAAAAAATATACGACGCCAACAACTTTCATATAAGAACTGCGCCAAATGTGTATGTACGTGATTGATGGCGTCGTTTTATATATATGCAAGATTCTGGATTACAAATGCATAGGTAGGTACCTACTTTCAATTAATTATTTTGTGAAAAAAAACCATTAATTTTTTAACAAAAAAAAACTTGATACCAAATATCAAGAAGAGATTTCCCAGAATGACGAAAAATTTTAAAAAATGTGATCGTATGTACATAATGTAGGTATGTTCATACTCACTCGTCTACCAAATTTTTTTTTTTTGATATTTTTACACTACCCAGACTTTTTTTAATTCATCCATGTGAAATTCTTTTTCACGTTTTTGAGTCAAAACAAGAATGTAAGAACATATTACTTTATATATTACGTTATTATTATGTTTTTCAATATCAAAATGTTTCTTCAAAAATACCACGCGCCGCCAAAAAATATGACGCAATCACCTTTCTACAAAAGACTGCGCAGAATATGTATGCACGTGATTGATGGCGTCGTTTTATATATATGCAAGATTCTGGATTACAAATGCATAGGTAGGTACCTACTTTCAATTAATTATTTTGTGAAAAAAACCATTAATTTTTTAACAAAAAAAAACTTGATACCAAATATCAAGAAGAGATTTCCCAGAATGACGAAAAATTTTTAAAAATGTGATCGTATGTACATAATGTAGGTATGTTCATACTCACTCGTCTACCAAATTTTTTTTTTTTGATATTTTTACACTACCCACACTTTTTTTAATTCATCCATGTGAAATTCTTTTTCACGTTTTTGAGTCAAAACAAGAATGTAAGAACATATTACTTTATATATTACGTTATTATTATGTTTTTCAATATCAAAATGTTTCTTCAAAAATACCACGCGCCGCCAAAAAATATGACGCAATCACCTTTCTACAAAGGACTGCGCAGAATATGTTTGCACGTGATTGATGGCGTCGTTTTATATATATGCAAGATTCTGGATTACAAATGCTTAGGTAGGTACTTTCGATAAATTATTTTGTGCAAACAACTATTGCCATTTTTTTAACAAAAAAGAACTTGATACAAAATATCAAGATTAGATTTACCAGAATGGTGAAAAATGTTAAAATATGAGATCGTATATTATGTTCAGGTAGGTATACCAAATTATTTTTAGATATTTTTACACTTACCAGCTTCCTTAAAGTCATCCACGTGAAATTCTTTTTCACGTTTTTGAACTTTCAGTATAATATCACTCCCACCGAAACAACAATTAAGAAACATTATATTTTATATAAGAACTTTATTTTTACGTTATATTTTTTGTTTCAATAAAATTTTATTTTAGTACAGTACGCACCACCAACCAAAAATGAAGAAGGCCAACCAAACCGAGACGAGATCAAACAACGAATGATAAAAATGGCTGACCTTCTTTAATAATTCAGAAAGAGGCAACAGGGATGTTTCCTAAAATGAGAGAAATTGCATTGTGGCTTTTAATTTACACCATGGTTGCACTTTCGCGGGCATTTAAACTAATTTTACTTTGTGTAAGAGATAGGATTTTAAAAAGAATGAATTGAAAAAAAATTATGGAAGCATATTTTGATTGTATATGATTTTTGTGCTTTCTGATCTTTTTCTATGCTGTCCGTATGTTTCACATTAAATGAATTAAGATCTAACAATGAATTAGGTTCATAGTTTCAACGCAATAAAAAGAAAAAAAATTATAAAACTACATTTCAAATTATTGAAACACATCTGCATTTTATATGTTTTGATAATAAGGGGATTCATGCAACGTCGTAAAATACTGGATAAGTTTATCTTTTGGATAAGTTTATCTTTTGGTAAATGAACTGTCAAATTTTGTATGGGAAATGGTTTACGCAAATTGGATTAAATTATCTTTGGATAAACTTATACAAACGTCATTGTGACGTCAAGTCAAGTATCTAGAATTCTCAGCCGTTACCATGGTTAGTGTTAGATCTTCTAAAATTGCATCCTCTTTTTCTTTCTGTTTATCTATTGTTAAAAGTTAATTAGGAGGATTATTCTTTTGTAACAGAAAATGCACAAGCCATTATTTTTTCCGAATAGTTCTAAAATGAGTAAATCAATAGAGGCAATTTGTTAATATAATTGCACTATCTTCTGTTTTTTGCTTATTTTTGGCATGTTTTATTTAACTTTTTTTAATTTTTTTCAGGAAATAATTTTGTTGCACAAATTAATTTTTGACGTTTGACGAACCATCTGAGTCAATAACGCAGCATTTACTCAAATGAATAAAAAGGGCGTTCACGTAAACTTTTGCGTAAACTTATCTTTGTACACAATTGGTAAACTTATCTCGTTGCATGAATACCCTTAATATGTAGGAAGACATACCTTTGATGAAAGTAATGCCGGATTTACACGAGTGACAAAGCGTCATTAGATGTTTTTGTTTACTTTTGTAGCCTGAAGTTCAAAAACTGTAAATTTTGAATCACTTTCATAAAACTATCATAGAACTTCATGAAACGTCAAATATTGTTGGTATGAAATCATATGAGCTATATCGCAGTAAGCGACAAATATACGACCGTCGCGTCGGTTGTGAGGTTTAGTGCAGTCGTCGCTTAATGTGATAATTATAGCTCAAACGATTTCATACAAATAATTACTATACCTTGTTAATGTTTGTTTAAACAACAGCTGAATGAATATGTTGTTGCAAGTATGTAAAGAGTCATGACAGCTCCGGTTCGGTCACAGTGATCGTAATTTGAGTACAATAACTCTTATGTAGACGCGATAGCTGCAATTTTGGTGTCGTGTTTAAATTATTGGTTATCGTACCTTAAATTCAAAAAGAATCTCTCAGAAATTTTCTTTTTTGAAATTGGGTACGATAACCAATAATTTAAACACGACACTAAAATTGCAGCTATCGCGTCTAAATAAGAGTTATTGTACCCAAATTACGACCACCGCTACCGAACCGGAGCTGTCATGACTCTTTACATACTTGCAACAACATATTCATTCAGCTGTTGTTTTAAACAAACATTAACAAGGTATAGTAATTATTTGTATGAAATCGTTTGAGCTATAATTATCACATTAAGCGACGACTGCACTAACCCTCACAACCGACGCGACGGTCGTATATTTGTCGCTTACTGCGATATAGCTCATATGATTTCATACCAACAATATTTGACGATCTTTCCATACACAGAGAAAGGATTTTGTTAAATTTGTCTTTTTTGTGTGCGTAATCGTATGAAAGTATCGACTTAATACAAACACGTAGTTTTATCAAAGTTCTTTGTTTTTAAGATCAAAAAAGTCTTAAAATAAAATAAATCTTCAAAATTTTTTAAAACAACAGCTGAATGAATGCGTTGTTGCAAGTATGTAAAGAGTCATGACAGCTCCGGTTCGGTCGCGGTGGTCGTAATTTGGGTACAATAACTGTTATGTAGACGCGATAGCTGCAATTTTGGTGTCGTGTTTAAATTATTGGTTATCGTACCCAATTTCAAAAAAGAAAATTTCTGAGAGATTCTTTTTGAATTTAAGGTACGATAACCAATAATTTAAACACGACACCAAAATTGCAGCTATCGCGTCTACATAAGAGTTATTGTACCCAAATTACGATCACTGTGACCGAACCGGAGCTGTCATGACTCTTTACATACTTGCAACAACATATTGATTCAGCTGTTGTTTTAAACAAACATTAACAAGGCATAGTAATTATTTGTATGAAATCGTTTGAGTTATAAAGGCTCTCCCAAACCAACACGAATATTTCGAAACGACAACGAAACTTTCGCCTGTCTTAATTTATTTACATGGTGAATAATGGGAGCTCCCACACTGGCGCGATGCGAATCTTCGAACATTTTTCAGTCGTCGTATATTCGCGCGAATATTTCGCGTTGGTTTGGGAGAGCCTTAATTATCACATTAAGCGACGACTGCACTAACCCTCACAACCGACGCGACGGTCGTATATTTGTCGCTTACTGCGATATAGCTCATATGATTTCATACCAACAATATTTGACGATCTTTCCATACACAGAGAAAGGATTTTGTTAAATTTGTCTTTTTTGTGTGCGTAATCGTATGAAAGTATCGACTTAATACAAACACGTAGTTTTATCAAAGTTCTTTGTTTTTAAGATCAAAAAAGTCTTAAAATAAAATAAATCTTCAAAATTTTTTAAAACAACAGCTGAATGAATGCGTTGTTGCAAGTATGTAAAGAGTCATGACAGCTCCGGTTCGGTCGCGGTGGTCGTAATTTGGGTACAATAACTATTATGTAGACGCGATAGCTGCAATTTTGGTGTAGTGTTTTAATTATTGGTTATCGTACCCAATTTCAAAAAAGAAAATTTCTGAGAGATTCTTTTTGAATTTAAGGTACGATAACCAATAATTTAAACACGACACCAAAATTGCAGCTACCGCGTCTACAAAAGAGTTATTGTACCCAAATTACGATCACTGTGACCGAACCGGAGCTGTCATGACTCTTTACATACTTGCAACAACGCATTCATTCAGCTGTTGTACGCTTAACAGTTTCTAAGACATTTAAATTTTCTTAACAACCATCCGTTTTACTGTTACTAATAAAAATACCAAAATACATGCTTTTGAAGGTTTTATAAAAATTAATAATAAATAATTTACATGTTTTATTTAATGACATGGGTGTGGGCAGTCGTTGAAAATATTAAAATTGTTCTAGAAATGTATTGTTAAGGCTTAACTACATTCAACACTTTTTGCAAAAAAGTGGAAAAAAGTGTAAAAATGAAAAATAAAAACATGATCTAGGGATGTCTGTGTGCGCAAAAATTGTATATGATCTGAAATAACAGATTGAAAACAATTTCTATACCCTTTTTGGCACACAGGCATCTCTAGCGCGTGTTTTAATGACAGTTTGAATTAAATATGCTTAGTCAAAATATGCTATTGTGGTTTTCGTTTCAACCACTTCAGATTTGGGTGTCAGATCTTAAATCTTTACTGTCAAAAAGAACAGAAAACATGATTTAAATTTGTTTTGTAATTGTGTGAGTGCCACTTTTGAAACAACACTGATGAATGTCACTTTTCTTTGATATATGTGTGCAACTGCGTGCGAAAATCTAGCTAAAAATCGAGATCTGCAAAATCAACTTCAGATCTAAAAAAATTCGATACTTTTGGTCGAAAGGAAAATCTTGTCACAAATCAAAAAATCAAAAAAAAATCATTTTTTTGGTCAAAACGAAAACCACATGTCTGCTATATATTTGATACCCAAAAAGCACACATTCACAAGGCAATAAATATTTACGGTTCTCTCAAACCAACGAAAAATATTCGGCACGATAACGAGACTTTCGCCTGTCAAAATTAATATACATGGCGATAAACGATAGCACTCACACTGAACAGACGCGATTACCCATATGAATATGACGACCGACAATGCAAAACGTTGTGAACAGCGAATGTTGTCAACCTTAAAAATCCCAATCATTCGAAATGTCTCGTGCAGACGGGGTGTTAAGATATCCAGTGATATTTGATATATTTTATCATCCCTGTTTTCTCGTTTCTTGTTATTTTGACAGAAAGAATAAAATATGCCTACTGCGCAAAATCTAACCAAATGCAAAATGGAAATCGGGAAAAGGAAATGGAGATGAAAGCAAATTGGCGCGTGCCGCGTGGCGTTGACGACTTGACGTGAGGAATAAGCTGAAAGAAGATACAAAATGTAGGTATATAGTGATATATTGCGTTTTTTTCTTTTAATATGAGTAAATATTTCCAAAAAAAACCAAGATTGTTGCCGATGGCATGTTCAAGAAGTCTTGAACTCAAATAATTCCTCGTTCGTGAGCTCCCAGAAGATGGTTTCTCCGGTGTAGATGCGTTTCACAGTCTCACGTACTGAAATCATAGCCAGCAAACAGGTCGTGTTTGAGAAGGGTCGTCGCATCCGTGAATGGACTGCGTTTCAACTTGGACGGCACCGCCCGTCGCATCGAACTGTACGCCGAGAAGGTCGCCACCCGTGGTCTGTGCGCCATAGCCAAAGCTGAGTCGCTCCGTTACAAATTGGCCGTCCGTCGTGCGCGCTATGGTGTGCTCCGTTTCAAAACTTGTGCCAAGGGTTGCGAAGTGGTCGTTTTAATGAAGTTCGTTGACGATCTGATGATCGATTCCAGAGACCCATGCAACGACAACTTCGAGACCGGCATACGTCACGTTCTCTTGCTTCAAGGAGTGTTGGGTATTAAGAACAAGATTATGTTGCCCTATGAGCTACGACCCCAAAAACAGGATGGGCCCATGAAGCCATCGCCAGACAATAGCCTTGTTTTTTAGTGTATTTTTATTTTCGCTTAAAAAGAAGTCATGTTCAAAACAATAATTTGGTATAATTCCGTATTGTTCTTGTATTTAACATGCTACTTTTTTTTAAGCGGAGGTAAAAATACACTAAAAAACAAGGCTAATGTGTCAAGGAGGAAAAGATTACGAAACCCCAAAGACAAAACAAGATTGGGATTCCTCCACCAACTAAACCTCTGGAAGAGGTTGCCCAGGTACCAAAAGTCATTTAAATTGGGAATCAAGGTCTGAGGGGTCCATTTTTTTTATTAAAAAATATGTGTAATTGGCTGACAGAAAAAAATAAAAAGTATAATGAACAAAATGCATTTCTATTGTCGATGACAGCCTGTGTGAGCAGCTTTTCTATGGGAATAAATGTATAGAAATACAGACGATTTTTATTGTAACTTGTGTTTTGTGTTAATGAAAAGCACAAATAATGCGTAGGTATATCGAAAAAAGTAATTCACATTTATTTAATACGGTTGTTGTTTTACTTAAAAGATAGTAAAACCACAAGGCTGCGGTTGTAGAGGCGATGTATCAATAAAACAAATTTCTTCATAATGGTCAGCCAGGTTCTACATTTCACTTTCACTCGAAATGAAATGGATAATTGAAATTAGATTGACTTCAATTTCATTTCAAGCGCAAGTGAAATGTAGAACCTGGCTGGGTGAGAAGTGCGAAGAGTGAAGAGAAACAAGAAGTTTTATTTTAACACCGATTGTCACGTTTAGAGCCGTGTCATTTTACTGTCGTTTTAGTAATACGACAAACGTTATAGGGGTGATTATTTCCGGTCCATGCCATATATATTTGGTATCGGAATCAATAATAAAAATGAAGGGTCCTTTTTTCGGTTGGCAGCAAAAAGCCAAACTTTTCAAATACAATTTACAATCAGCCTTATCACGAATTCCATCGTAATCGGAATCTTTCCGAATCCCGAAAAAAAACTATCACAGGATCCGTTCGTAATGGCGATTTGTATGGGAATTTCCGATACGATGGATTCTGTGATCTCTTTTTTCGGGAATCGTAACAAATTTCCGATTACGATGGAATTCGTGATAGGGCTGAATATCTGGAGGTGGCACACTCAATTCTTAAGGAATTAAAATTTTTAAAACGATTAATAAGACCACCTATAATTTATAACTGTTTCAAAGTGGAAACTTTTGTTTCTAGAAATATTAAAACTTTTTTTCTAGAATCAGCACTTCACAAATTATTAATTAATTACTGGGTGCCTTTTTAAAACGAATATGATCGAACGATATCGTATTGACAATAGCTGTGTTTATCATATCTGTAGATATAAATGGGGACAGATATCGTTCGGTAGCAGCTTTCGTTTAACGTCGTGTTCGTTTTTTGTCAATATTTTTTAGACTTTCGATGATAAAGTTTTTTATATGCAGTTCTTAAAAACTGAAGGGTGTCCCTTTTTTTAATTCTGTTGAAAATTGTAGGTGGTTATTTTGGTAATTTTTCTGAAATCGGACATTTCCGAAAAATCACGATACATTTTTGTTTACAACTTGTAATGGTTTTAACCATTGTAACTAGAGATTGTATGCGCATCATGATTTCAACTATTTTATGATAGGCTTATGGACTAAAAATCATAGGTTTTATTTTCCTTTTGAAATAAATAAATATTTAAAATTTGTATTAAATTCTGTCGTTTTTACACAATAGAAAAACCAGAAAATAGGTGAAATTATGATGCGTGGCATAAAATAAAAAGTAAAAGTTGGAAAAAAATTGTATGGTTTTTACTCCATAGAACCACCATAAAATAGTTGAAAACATGAACGGCCCACTTTAAAATCACTAGTTAGATCGCCAGCGGTTGAAAACAGACCAAGGCAATCAATTTAAAATAGTATTTTCCTGGAAAAAATCGCAAATAAAAACGTTTCGGGGGGTTCAATTTCATTGGAACCATATACATATGTAGGTATTATTTATAATATTGCTATGACTTAAAAAATAATTTGAAATTTTAAAAATCTCAAGCCCTTTAAATCATATGGCTCTAGCGAGGTATCCGTCGGAGCGGAAAATCCTTCGATTTCATACGAATCTTAGAATTTTTGCTTCGAGGTATTCTTCCGAACAGCAAAAATCCTCCGATTCGTATGAAATCGGAGGATTTTCCGCTCCAACGAATACCTCGCTAGAGCCGATAATCTTTCATATATGCATAGAGGAAACAAATCACTATTTTCTTTTCAACGTAACATAATTTAATCTAGGTTATTTCATTTATTTTAGTATATATAGTAGCAGCACAGACGGAGCTATGATGCTTCTTTGCTTACAGAGCTATCACAAACGAAGTTATTGTAAGGTACAATTTTAGTATAAACAGTAGCTGCAAAGACGGAGCTATAATGCTTCTTTGCTTACAGAGCTATCACAAACGAAGTTATTGTCACGTCACACAGTTTAACCTCGGTTATTTCAGTCGTTTTAGTATATACAGTAGCAGCACAGGCGGAGCTATGATGCTTCTTTGCTTACAGAGCTATCACAAACGAAGTTATTGTAAGGTACGATTTTAGTATAAACAGTAGCTGCAAAGACGGAGCTATAATGCTTCTTTGCTTACAGAGCTATCACAAACGAAGTTATTGTCACGTCACACAGTTTAACCTCGGTTATTTCAGTCGTTTTAGTATATACAGTAGCAGCACAGGCGGAGCTATGATGCTTCTTTGCTTACAGAGCTATCACAAACGAAGTTATTGTAAGGTACGATTTTAGTATAAACAGTAGCTGCAAAGACAGAGCTATGATGCATTTTTGCTTACAGAGCTATCACAAACGAAGTTCTTGTAAGGTACGATACACCTTGTAGAGGTTCTCTGCGCAAAACAAAGCTACTGCATCCGCATATTGGCTATCGTACAAAAACGATTAGCTTTCATATTCAAGTGGATGTTGTCACTGCTAAATGAGTAGATTACTATAGCTCTTGCGTTTTGTTACTATACCTTCAACATTTTTCTTTTAAATAATAGCCGAATGAATGAGTTGTTGCAAGTATGTAAAGAGTGATTGCAGCTCTGGTTCGGTCGCGGTGATCGTAGTTTGCGTACGATAACTGCAATTTGGTCACGATAACTGCAATTTTGGTGTTGTGTTTAAATTGTTTGTTATCACACCCTAAATTCAAAATCAAAATTTCTGAGTGTATATCGTGGATGGTAACACTTAGCTCATGTCTGATTTAAAAGATAATGTGTTTTATCCTTCCGCTGAACGAATATGGTCGTGTATACGCTTCGCTAAGTGGGCCTGCGATCGACTTAGAGAAGATGCCGATTTTGCCAAAAAAATCATCTTTTCAGATGAAGCTCATTTTGATCTTGGCGGGTAGTAAACAAGCAAAATTGTCGCATTTGGGACACAGAAAACCCGCACGCATACATTGAAAAGCCGATACACCCAAAACGAGTCACTGTTTGGTGCGGCTTTTGGTCCAATGGCAGGGCCATTTTTCGAAAATGAGCAAGGAGTGGCCGTTACAGTCAATGGCGATCGTTATCGGGCCATGTTGAACGAATTTTTGTTCAAAAAAATTTAAGAGGAGAATATTGGCAACATTTGGTTTCAAAAGGACGGCGCTACGTGCCACACAGCCGAAGCTACACTCAATGTTTTGCGCGATTTAAAAAAAAAAAAAGTTATTTGGCTGACCCTTTAAATACCAAAGTTAAAAAATGAGGACAGGAACCATTCCCGATTCTTTCAAAACGTCAATAATATTTCCTCTTTTCAAGAAAGGGAACCCTAACGATTAATCGATATAAGGCCAGTTTCACAGTCAGAAAAGTGGCACTTAATTGGGCAATGTGAAAGATAAATGCTCAATATTACAGTGCACACTTGCCTGAATAAGTGGAACTTAAGTCTCCGATGTTGGTGACTAAAGTTCCACTTACGAAACTTAGCCTAAAGTCCTTATATGGGAAACTTAATTACACACTTATTCCGGTAAGTGTCGACTATGAAACTGGCCCTTAATCGATGGGTCGAAGAAAATAAGATTTGGAAAGAATTCCAAGCTGCATACGCAGGCAAAACTACTCAACTGTGGACCAAATTTTCAATCTCTCCTGCCTAATAAAACTACCGCTTAGTCAAAAAAAGAATTTCTATGCGTTTTTCAATGATTTAAAAGCTGCTTTCGACAATGTAAACAGAGACGCATTATTCCACAAACTGACACTTTTGGGAATGTCCACAAAAATGCTCT
>CAKNZS020000034.1:0-81760 GCA_932273885.2 Leucozona laternaria
CAGTTTTAGAAAGCTCTTAAAAATTTAACAATGGGTTTTTAAAACCGTTTCCGATTTCGAGGCTCGATTACGGAAATATCGCTATCCAAACACAAACGCTTTTGCATGTTTTGCACAGAAATGCAGTAAATCGAGCAATCACTTTGGATGAAAATATTTCGAGAACCAGACCTTCCACACGCTTTTGGTTTAGACGTCCGGATAGAGTTTGAAAAAACCTGTCTTTTGATGTATAGTTCGATGGGATTTGGAAACATTTTTTAAAAGTTGAAAAAAAGTGACAAGGGGGTAGTCCATGATTTTTTTCAAAAATCATTGAAAAAATTTTTGTCAAAATTTTTACATCGCTGGAAAGCTCTGGGAATTTGCTATTCGCCACTGCAAACCGCAACCCCTTACGAGGCTTTGTTGTGGAAATATCGCCATCGACACTTTTTAAGGTTGGACCGAAAAAAACAAAGAAATATCATTTCTGATGTTAATATTTCGAGAACCGAAGCTTGCAAAATTTTTTTATTCATATCGGCGGAAAGGCCTGTTAATTTTCTATACGAAACTGAAAACTGCAACCTCTTACAAGGCTTGGTTGCGGAAATATCGTTATCCAAAGCCCTTTTTAGGGTTGCATCGAAATACAGTAATTTGACTTTGGATGCGAATATTTCGAGAACCAAACCTCGCAGAGTATTTTCGTTTTCAGTTTTAGAAAGCTCTTAAAAATTTAACAATGAATTTTTAAAACCGTTTCCGATTTCGAGGCTCGATTACGGAAATATCGCTATCCAAACACCAACGCTTTTGCATGTTTTGCACAGAAATGCAGTAAATCGAGCAATCACTTTGGATGAAAATATTTCGAGAACCAGACCTTCCACACGCTTTTGGTTTAGACGTCCGGATAGAGTTTGAAAAAACCTGTCTTTTGATGTATAGCTCGATGGGATTTGGAAACATTTTTTAAAAGTTGAAAAAAAGTGACAAGGGGGTAGTCCATGATTTTTTTCAAAAATCATTGAAAAAATTTTTGTCAAAATTTTTACATCGCTGGAAAGCTCTGGGAATTTGCTATTCGCCACTGCAAACTGCAACCCCTTACGAGGCTTTGTTGTGGAAATATCGCCATCGACACTTTTTAAGGTTGGACCGAAAAAAACAAAGAAATATCATTTATGATGTGAATATTTCGAGAACCGAAGCTTGCAAAATTTTTTTATTCATATCGGCGGAAAGGCCTGTTAATTTTCTATACGAAACTGAAAACTGCAACCTCTTACAAGGCTTGGTTGCGGAAATATCGTTATCCAAAGCCCTTTTTAGGGTTGCATCGAAATACAGTAATTTGACTTTGGATGCGAATATTTCGAGAACCAAACCTCGCAGAGTATTTTCGTTTTCAGTTTTAGAAAGCTCTTAAAAATTTAACAATGGATTTTTAAAATTTCGAGGCTCGATTACGGAAATATCGCTATCCAAACACAAACGCTTTTGCATGTTTTGCACAGAAATGCAGTAAATCGAGCAATCACTTTGGATGAAAATATTTCGAGAACCAGACCTTCCACACGCTTTTGGTTTAGACGTCCGGATAGAGTTTGAAAAAACCTGTCTTTTGATGTATAGCTCGATGGGATTTGGAAACATTTTTTAAAAGTTGAAAAAAAGTGACAAGGGGGTAGGTCCATGATTTTTTTCAAAAATCATTGAAAAAATTTTTGTCAAAATTTTTACATCGCTGGAAAGCTCTGGGAATTTGCTATTCGCCACTGCAAACTGCAACCCCTTACGAGGCTTTGTTGTGGAAATATCGCCATCGACACTTTTTAAGGTTGGACCGAAAAAAACAAAGAAATATCATTTATGATGTGAATATTTCGAGAACCGAAGCTTGCAAAATTTTTTTATTCATATCGGCGGAAAGGCCTGTTAATTTTCTATACGAAACTGAAAACTGCAACCTCTTACAAGGCTTGGTTGCGGAAATATCGTTATCCAAAGCCCTTTTTAGGGTTGCATCGAAATACAGTAATTTGACTTTGGATGCGAATATTTCGAGAACCAAACCTCGCAGAGTATTTTCGTTTTCAGTTTTAGAAAGCTCTTAAAAATTTAACAATGGGTTTTTTAAAACCGTTTCCGATTTCGAGGCTCGATTACGGAAATATCGCTATCCAAACACAAACGCTTTTGCATGTTTTGCACAGAAGTGCAGTAAATCGAGCAATCACTTTGGATGAAAATATTTCGAGAACCAGACCTTCCACACGCTTTTGGTTTAGACGTCCGGATAGAGTTTGAAAAAACCTGTCTTTTGATGTATAGTTCGATGGGATTTGGAAACATTTTTTAAAAGTTGAAAAAAAGTGACAAGGGGGTAGTCCATGATTTTTTTCAAAAATCATTGAAAAAATTTTTGTCAAAATTTTTACATCGCTGGAAAGCTCTGGGAATTTGCTATTCGCCACTGCAAACCGCAACCCCTTACGAGGCTTTGTTGTGGAAATATCGCCATCGACACTTTTTAAGGTTGGACCGAAAAAAACAAAGAAATATCATTTCTGATGTTAATATTTCGAGAACCGAAGCTTGCAAAATTTTTTTATTCATATCGGCGGAAAGGCCTGTTAATTTTCTATACGAAACTGAAAACTGCAACCTCTTACAAGGCTTGGTTGCGGAAATATCGTTATCCAAAGCCCTTTTTAGGGTTGCATCGAAATACAGTAATTTGACTTTGGATGCGAATATTTCGAGAACCAAACCTCGCAGAGTATTTTCGTTTTCAGTTTTAGAAAGCTCTTAAAAATTTAACAATGAATTTTTAAAACCGTTTCCGATTTCGAGGCTCGATTACGGAAATATCGCTATCCAAACACAAACGCTTTTGCATGTTTTGCACAGAAATGCAGTAAATCGAGCAATCACTTTGGATGAAAATATTTCGAGAACCAGACCTTCCACACGCTTTTGGTTTAGACGTCCGGATAGAGTTTGAAAAAACCTGTCTTTTGATGTATAGCTCGATGGGATTTGGAAACATTTTTTAAAAGTTGAAAAAAAGTGACAAGGGGGTAGTCCATGATTTTTTTCAAAAATCATTGAAAAAATTTTTGTCAAAATTTTTACATCGCTGGAAAGCTCTGGGAATTTGCTATTCGCCACTGCAAACTGCAACCCCTTACGAGGCTTTGTTGTGGAAATATCGCCATCGACACTTTTTAAGGTTGGACCGAAAAAAACAAAGAAATATCATTTATGATGTGAATATTTCGAGAACCGAAGCTTGCAAAATTTTTTTATTCATATCGGCGGAAAGGCCTGTTAATTTTCTATACGAAACTGAAAACTGCAACCTCTTACAAGGCTTGGTTGCGGAAATATCGTTATCCAAAGCCCTTTTTAGGGTTGCATCGAAATACGGTAATTTGACTTTGGATGCGAATATTTCGAGAACCAAACCTCGCAGAGTATTTTCGTTTTCAGTTTTAGAAAGCTCTTAAAAATTTAACAATGGATTTTTAAAACCGTTTCCGATTTCGAGGCTCGATTACGGAAATATCGCTATCCAAACACAAACGCTTTTGCATGTTTTGCACAGAAATGCAGTAAATCGAGCAATCACTTTGGATGAAAATATTTCGAGAACCAGACCTTCCACACGCTTTTGGCCTCTTACAAGGCTTGGTTGCGGAAATATCGTTATCCAAAGCCCTTTTTAGGGTTGCATCGAAATACAGTAATTTGACTTTGGATGCGAATATTTCGAGAACCAAACCTCGCAGAGTATTTTCGTTTTCAGTTTTAGAAAGCTCTTAAAAATTTAACACTGGGTTTTTAAAACCGTTTCCGATTTCGAGGCTCGATTACGGAAATATCGCTATCCAAACACAAACGCTTTTGCATGTTTTGCACAGAAATGCAGTAAATCGAGCAATCACTTTGGATGAAAATATTTCGAGAACCAGACCTTCCACACGCTTTTGGTTTAGACGTCCGGATAGAGTTTGAAAAAACCTGTCTTTTGATGTATAGTTCGATGGGATTTGGAAACATTTTTTAAAAGTTGAAAAAAAGTGACAAGGGGGTAGTCCATGATTTTTTTCAAAAATCATTGAAAAAATTTTTGTCAAAATTTTTACATCGCTGGAAAGCTCTGGGAATTTGCTATTCGCCACTGCAAACCGCAACCCCTTACGAGGCTTTGTTGTGGAAATATCGCCATCGACACTTTTTAAGGTTGGACCGAAAAAAACAAAGAAATATCATTTCTGATGTGAATATTTCGAGAACCGAAGCTTGCAAAATTTTTTTATTCATATCGGCGGAAAGGCCTGTTAATTTTCTATACGAAACTGAAAACTGCAACCTCTTACAAGGCTTGGTTGCGGAAATATCGTTATCCAATGCCCTTTTTAGGGTTGCATCGAAATACAGTAATTTGACTTTGGATGCGAATATTTCGAGAACCAAACCTCGCAGAGTATTTTCGTTTTCAGTTTTAGAAAGCTCTTAAAAATTTAACACTGGGTTTTTAAAACCGTTTCCGATTTCGAGGCTCGATTACGGAAATATCGCTATCCAAACACAAACGCTTTTGCATGTTTTGCACAGAAATGCAGTAAATCGAGCAATCACTTTGGATGAAAATATTTCGAGAACCAGACCTTCCACACGCTTTTGGTTTAGACGTCCGGATAGAGTTTGAAAAAACCTGTCTTTTGATGTATAGCTCGATGGGATTTGGAAACATTTTTTTAAAGTTGAAAAAAAGTGACAAGGGGGTAAGTCCATGATTTTTTTCAAAAATCATTGAAAAAATTTTTGTCAAAATTTTTACATCGCTGGAAAGCTCTGGGAATTTGCTATTCGCCACTGCAAACCGCAACCCCTTACGAGGCTTTGTTGTGGAAATATCGCCATCGACACTTTTTAAGGTTGGACCGAAAAAAACAAAGAAATATCATTTCTGATGTGAATATTTTGAGAACCGAAGCTTGCAAAATTTTTTTATTCATATCGGCGGAAAGGCCTGTTAATTTTCTATACGAAACTGAAAACTGCAACCTCTTACAAGGCTTGGTTGCGGAAATATCGTTATCCAAAGCCCTTTTTAGGGTTGCATCGAAATACAGTAATTTGACTTTGGATGCGAATATTTCGAGAACCAAACCTCGCAGAGTATTTTCGTTTTCAGTTTTAGAAAGCTCTTAAAAATTTAACACTGGGTTTTTAAAACCGTTTCCGATTTCGAGGCTCGATTACGGAAATATCGCTATCCAAACACAAACGCTTTTGCATGTTTTGCACAGAAATGCAGTAAATCGAGCAATCACTTTGGATGAAAATATTTCGAGAACCAGACCTTCCACACGCTTTTGGTTTAGACGTCCGGATAGAGTTTGAAAAAACCTGTCTTTTGATGTATAGTTCGATGGGATTTGGAAACATTTTTTAAAAGTTGAAAAAAAGTGACAAGGGGGTAGTCCATGATTTTTTTCAAAAATCATTGAAAAAATTTTTGTCAAAATTTTTACATCGCTGGAAAGCTCTGGGAATTTGCTATTCGCCACTGCAAACCGCAACCCCTTACGAGGCTTTGTTGTGGAAATATCGCCATCGACACTTTTTAAGGTTGGACCGAAAAAAACAAAGAAATATCATTTCTGATGTGAATATTTCGAGAACCGAAGCTTGCAAAATTTTTTTATTCATATCGGCGGAAAGGCCTGTTAATTTTCTATACGAAACTGAAAATTGCAACCTCTTACAAGGCTTGGTTGCGGAAATATCGTTATCCAAAGCCCTTTTTAGGGTTGCATCGAAATACAGTAATTTGACTTTGGATGCGAATATTTCGAGAACCAAACCTCGCAGAGTATTTTCGTTTTCAGTTTTAGAAAGCTCTTAAAAATTTAACAATGGATTTTTTAAACCGTTTCCGATTTCGAGGCTCGATTACGGAAATATCGCTATCCAAACACAAACGCTTTTGCATGTTTTGCACAGAAATGCAGTAAATCGAGCAATCACTTTGGATGAAAATATTTCGAGAACCAGACCTTCCACACGCTTTTGGTTTAGACGTCCGGATAGAGTTTGAAAAAACCTGTCTTTTGATGTATAGTTCGATGGGATTTGGAAACATTTTTTAAAAGTTGAAAAAAAGTGACAAGGGGGTAGTCCATGATTTTTTTCAAAAATCATTGAAAAAATTTTTGTCAAAATTTTTACATCGCTGGAAAGCTCTGGGAATTTGCTATTCGCCACTGCAAACCGCAACCCCTTACGAGGCTTTGTTGTGGAAATATCGCCATCGACACTTTTTAAGGTTGGACCGAAAAAAAACAAAGAAATATCATTTCTGATGTGAATATTTCGAGAACCGAAGCTTGCAAAATTTTTTTATTCATATCGGCGGAAAGGCCTGTTAATTTTCTATACGAAACTGAAAACTGCAACCTCTTACAAGGCTTGGTTGCGGAAATATCGTTATCCAATGCCCTTTTTAGGGTTGCATCGAAATACAGTAATTTGACTTTGGATGCGAATATTTCGAGAACCAAACCTCGCAGAGTATTTTCGTTTTCAGTTTTTGAAAGCTCTTAAAAATTTAACAGTGGGTTTTTAAAACCGATTCCGATTTCGAGGCTCGATTACGGAAATATCGCTATCCAAACACAAACGCTTTTGCATGTTTTGCACAGAAATGCAGTAAATCGAGCAATCACTTTGGATGAAAATATTTCGAGAACCAGACCTTCCACACGCTTTTGGTTTAGACGTCCGGATAGAGTTTGAAAAAACCTGTCTTTTGATGTATAGTTCGATGGGATTTGGAAACATTTTTTAAAAGTTGAAAAAAAGTGACAAGGGGGTAGTCCATGATTTTTTTCAAAAATCATTGAAAAAATTTTTGTCAAAATTTTTACATCGCTGGAAAGCTCTGGGAATTTGCTATTCGCCACTGCAAACCGCAACCCCTTACGAGGCTTTGTTGTGGAAATATCGCCATCGACACTTTTTAAGGTTGGACCGAAAAAAACAAAGAAATATCATTTCTGATGTGAATATTTCGAGAACCGAAGCTTGCAAAATTTTTTTATTCATATCGGCGGAAAGGCCTGTTAATTTTCTATACGAAACTGAAAATTGCAACCTCTTACAAGGCTTGGTTGCGGAAATATCGTTATCCAAAGCCCTTTTTAGGGTTGCATCGAAATACAGTAATTTGACTTTGGATGCGAATATTTCGAGAACCAAACCTCGCAGAGTATTTTCGTTTTCAGTTTTAGAAAGCTCTTAAAAATTTAACAATGGATTTTTAAAACCGTTTCCGATTTCGAGGCTCGATTACGGAAATATCGCTATCCAAACACAAACGCTTTTGCATGTTTTGCACAGAAATGCAGTAAATCGAGCAATCACTTTGGATGAAAATATTTCGAGAACCAGACCTTCCACACGCTTTTGGTTTAGACGTCCGGATAGAGTTTGAAAAAACCTGTCTTTTGATGTATAGCTCGATGGGATTTGGAAACATTTTTTAAAAGTTGAAAAAAAGTGACAAGGGGGTAGTCCATGATTTTTTTCAAAAATCATTGAAAAAATTTTTGTCAAAATTTTTACATCGCTGGAAAGCTCTGGGAATTTGCTATTCGCCACTGCAAACCGCAACCCCTTACGAGGCTTTGTTGTGGAAATATCGCCATCGACACTTTTTAAGGTTGGACCGAAAAAAACAAAGAAATATCATTTCTGATGTGAATATTTTGAGAACCGAAGCTTGCAAAATTTTTTTATTCATATCGGCGGAAAGGCCTGTTAATTTTCTATACGAAACTGAAAACTGCAACCTCTTACAAGGCTTGGTTGCGGAAATATCGTTATCCAAAGCCCTTTTTAGGGTTGCATCGAAATACAGTAATTTGACTTTGGATGCGAATATTTCGAGAACCAAACCTCGCAGAGTATTTTCGTTTTCAGTTTTAGAAAGCTCTTAAAAATTTAACAATGGGTTTTTAAAACCGTTTCCGATTTCGAGGCTCGATTACGGAAATATCGCTATCCAAACACAAACGCTTTTGCATGTTTTGCACAGAAATGCAGTAAATCGAGCAATCACTTTGGATGAAAATATTTCGAGAACCAGACCTTCCACACGCTTTTGGTTTAGACGTCCGGATAGAGTTTGAAAAAACCTGTCTTTTGATGTATAGTTCGATGGGATTTGGAAACATTTTTTAAAAGTTGAAAAACAGTGACAAGGGGGTAGTCCATGATTTTTTTCAAAAATCATTGAAAAAATTTTTGTCAAAATTTTTACATCGCTGGAAAGCTCTGGGAATTTGCTATTCGCCACTGCAAACCGCAACCCCTTACGAGGCTTTGTTGTGGAAATATCGCCATCGACACTTTTTAAGGTTGGACCGAAAAAAACAAAGAAATATCATTTCTGATGTGAATATTTCGAGAACCGAAGCTTGCAAAATTTTTTTATTCATATCGGCGGAAAGGCCTGTTAATTTTCTATACGAAACTGAAAATTGCAACCTCTTACAAGGCTTGGTTGCGGAAATATCGTTATCCAAAGCCCTTTTTAGGGTTGCATCGAAATACAGTAATTTGACTTTGGATGCGAATATTTCGAGAACCAAACCTCGCAGAGTATTTTCGTTTTCAGTTTTAGAAAGCTCTTAAAAATTTAACAATGGATTTTTAAAACCGTTTCCGATTTCGAGGCTCGATTACGGAAATATCGCTATCCAAACACAAACGCTTTTGCATGTTTTGCACAGAAATGCAGTAAATCGAGCAATCACTTTGGATGAAAATATTTCGAGAACCAGACCTTCCACACGCTTTTGGTTTAGACGTCCGGATAGAGTTTGAAAAAACCTGTCTTTTGATGTATAGTTCGATGGGATTTGGAAACATTTTTTAAAAGTTGAAAAAAAGTGACAAGGGGGTAGTCCATGATTTTTTTCAAAAATCATTGAAAAAATTTTTGTCAAAATTTTTACATCGCTGGAAAGCTCTGGGAATTTGCTATTCGCCACTGCAAACCGCAACCCCTTACGAGGCTTTGTTGTGGAAATATCGCCATCGACACTTTTTAAGGTTGGACCGAAAAAAACAAAGAAATATCATTTCTGATGTGAATATTTCGAGAACCGAAGCTTGCAAAATTTTTTTATTCATATCGGCGGAAAGGCCTGTTAATTTTCTATACGAAACTGAAAACTGCAACCTCTTACAAGGCTTGGTTGCGGAAATATCGTTATCCAATGCCCTTTTTAGGGTTGCATCGAAATACAGTAATTTGACTTTGGATGCGAATATTTCGAGAACCAAACCTCGCAGAGTATTTTCGTTTTCAGTTTTAGAAAGCTCTTAAAAATTTAACACTGGGTTTTTAAAACCGTTTCCGATTTCGAGGCTCGATTACGGAAATATCGCTATCCAAACACAAACGCTTTTGCATGTTTTGCACAGAAATGCAGTAAATCGAGCAATCACTTTGGATGAAAATATTTCGAGAACCAGACCTTCCACACGCTTTTGGTTTAGACGTCCGGATAGAGTTTGAAAAAACCTGTCTTTTGATGTATAGTTCGATGGGATTTGGAAACATTTTTTAAAAGTTGAAAAACAGTGACAAGGGGGTAGTCCATGATTTTTTTCAAAAATCATTGAAAAAATTTTTGTCAAAATTTTTACATCGCTGGAAAGCTCTGGGAATTTGCTATTCGCCACTGCAAACCGCAACCCCTTACGAGGCTTTGTTGTGGAAATATCGCCATCGACACTTTTTAAGGTTGGACCGAAAAAAACAAAGAAATATCATTTCTGATGTGAATATTTCGAGAACCGAAGCTTGCAAAATTTTTTTATTCATATCGGCGGAAAGGCCTGTTAATTTTCTATACGAAACTGAAAATTGCAACCTCTTACAAGGCTTGGTTGCGGAAATATCGTTATCCAAAGCCCTTTTTAGGGTTGCATCGAAATACAGTAATTTGACTTTGGATGCGAATATTTCGAGAACCAAACCTCGCAGAGTATTTTCGTTTTCAGTTTTAGAAAGCTCTTAAAAATTTAACAATGGATTTTTAAAACCGTTTCCGATTTCGAGGCTCGATTACGGAAATATCGCTATCCAAACACAAACGCTTTTGCATGTTTTGCACAGAAATGCAGTAAATCGAGCAATCACTTTGGATGAAAATATTTCGAGAACCAGACCTTCCACACGCTTTTGGTTTAGACGTCCGGATAGAGTTTGAAAAAACCTGTCTTTTGATGTATAGTTCGATGGGATTTGGAAACATTTTTTAAAAGTTGAAAAAAAGTGACGAGGGGGTAGTCCATGATTTTTTTCAAAAATCATTGAAAAAATTTTTGTCAAAATTCTTACATCGCTGGAAAGCTCTGGGAATTTGCTATTCGCCACTGCAAACCGCAACCCCTTACGAGGCTTTGTTGTGGAAATATCGCCATCGACACTTTTTAAGGTTGGACCGAAAAAAACAAAGAAATATCATTTCTGATGTGAATATTTCGAGAACCGAAGCTTGCAAAATTTTTTTATTCATATCGGCGGAAAGGCCTGTTAATTTTCTATACGAAACTGAAAACTGCAACCTCTTACAAGGCTTGGTTGCGGAAATATCGTTATCCAATGCCCTTTTTAGGGTTGCATCGAAATACAGTAATTTGACTTTGGATGCGAATATTTCGAGAACCAAACCTCGCAGAGTATTTTCGTTTTCAGTTTTAGAAAGCTCTTAAAAATTTAACACTGGGTTTTTAAAACCGTTTCCGATTTCGAGGCTCGATTACGGAAATATCGCTATCCAAACACAAACGCTTTTGCATGTTTTGCACAGAAATGCAGTAAATCGAGCAATCACTTTGGATGAAAATATTTCGAGAACCAGACCTTCCACACGCTTTTGGTTTAGACGTCCGGATAGAGTTTGAAAAAACCTGTCTTTTGATGTATAGCTCGATGGGATTTGGAAACATTTTTTAAAAGTTGAAAAAAAGTGACAAGGGGGTAGTCCATGATTTTTTTCAAAAATCATTGAAAAAATTTTTGTCAAAATTTTTACATCGCTGGAAAGCTCTGGGAATTTGCTATTCGCCACTGCAAACCGCAACCCCTTACGAGGCTTTGTTGTGGAAATATCGCCATCGACACTTTTTATGGTTGGACCGAAAAAAACAAAGAAATATCATTTCTGATGTGAATATTTTGAGAACCGAAGCTTGCAAAATTTTTTTATTCATATCGGCGGAAAGGCCTGTTAATTTTCTATACGAAACTGAAAACTGCAACCTCTTACAAGGCTTGGTTGCGGAAATATCGTTATCCAAAGCCCTTTTTAGGGTTGCATCGAAATACAGTAATTTGACTTTGGATGCGAATATTTCGAGAACCAAACCTCGCAGAGTATTTTCGTTTTCAGTTTTAGAAAGCTCTTAAAAATTTAACAATGGGTTTTTAAAACCGTTTCCGATTTCGAGGCTCGATTACGGAAATATCGCTATCCAAACACAAACGCTTTTGCATGTTTTGCACAGAAATGCAGTAAATCGAGCAATCACTTTGGATGAAAATATTTCGAGAACCAGACCTTCCACACGCTTTTGGTTTAGACGTCCGGATAGAGTTTGAAAAAACCTGTCTTTTGATGTATAGTTCGATGGGATTTGGAAACATTTTTTAAAAGTTGAAAAAAAGTGACAAGGGGGTAGTCCATGATTTTTTTCAAAAATCATTGAAAAAATTTTTGTCAAAATTTTTACATCGCTGGAAAGCTCTGGGAATTTGCTATTCGCCACTGCAAACCGCAACCCCTTACGAGGCTTTGTTGTGGAAATATCGCCATCGACACTTTTTAAGGTTGGACCGAAAAAAACAAAGAAATATCATTTCTGATGTGAATATTTCGAGAACCGAAGCTTGCAAAATTTTTTTATTCATATCGGCGGAAAGGCCTGTTAATTTTCTATACGAAACTGAAAACTGCAACCTCTTACAAGGCTTGGTTGCGGAAATATCGTTATCCAAAGCCCTTTTTAGGGTTGCATCGAAATACAGTAATTTGACTTTGGATGCGAATATTTCGAGAACCAAACCTCGCAGAGTATTTTCGTTTTCAGTTTTAGAAAGCTCTTAAAAATTTAACAATGGGTTTTTAAAACCGTTTCCGATTTCGAGGCTCGATTACGGAAATATCGCTATCCAAACACAAACGCTTTTGCATGTTTTGCACAGAAATGCAGTAAATCGAGCAATCACTTTGGATGAAAATATTTCGAGAACCAGACCTTCCACACGCTTTTGGTTTAGACGTCCGGATAGAGTTTGAAAAAACCTGTCTTTTGATGTATAGTTCGATGGGATTTGGAAACATTTTTTAAAAGTTGAAAAAATGTGACAAGGGGGTAGTCCATGATTTTTTTCAAAAATCATTGAAAAAATTTTTGTCAAAATTTTTACATCGCTGGAAAGCTCTGGGAATTTGCTATTCGCCACTGCAAACCGCAACCCCTTACGAGGCTTTGTTGTGGAAATATCGCCATCGACACTTTTTAAGGTTGGACCGAAAAAAACAAAGAAATATCATTTCTGATGTGAATATTTCGAGAACCGAAGCTTGCAAAATTTTTTTATTCATATCGGCGGAAAGGCCTGTTAATTTTCTATACGAAACTGAAAACTGCAACCTCTTACAAGGCTTGGTTGCGGAAATATCGTTATCCAATGCCCTTTTTAGGGTTGCATCGAAATACAGTAATTTGACTTTGGATGCGAATATTTCGAGAACCAAACCTCGCAGAGTATTTTCGTTTTCAGTTTTTGAAAGCTCTTAAAAATTTAACAGTGGGTTTTTAAAACCGATTCCGATTTCGAGGCTCGATTACGGAAATATCGCTATCCAAACACAAACGCTTTTGCATGTTTTGCACAGAAATGCAGTAAATCGAGCAATCACTTTGGATGAAAATATTTCGAGAACCAGACCTTCCACACGCTTTTGGTTTAGACGTCCGGATAGAGATTGAAAAAACCTGTCTTTTGATGTATAGTTCGATGGGATTTGGAAACATTTTTTAAAAGTTGAAAAAAGTGACAAGGGGGTAGTCCATGATTTTTTTCAAAAATCATTGAAAAAATTTTTGTCAAAATTTTTACATCGCTGGAAAGCTCTGGGAATTTGCTATTCGCCACTGCAAACTGCAACCCCTTACGAGGCTTTGTTGTGGAAATATCGCCATCGACACTTTTTAAGGTTGGACCGAAAAAAACAAAGAAATATCATTTCTGATGTGAATATTTCGAGAACCGAAGCTTGCAAAATTTTTTTATTCATATCGGCGGAAAGGCCTGTTAATTTTCTATACGAAACTGAAAACTGCAACCTCTTACAAGGCTTGGTTGCGGAAATATCGTTATCCAAAGCCCTTTTTAGGGTTGCATCGAAATACAGTAATTTGACTTTGGATGCGAATATTTCGAGAACCAAACCTCGCAGAGTATTTTCGTTTTCAGTTTTAGAAAGCTCTTAAAAATTTAACAATGGGTTTTTAAAACCGTTTCCGATTTCGAGGCTCGATTACGGAAATATCGCTATCCAAACACAAACGCTTTTGCATGTTTTGCACAGAAATGCAGTAAATCGAGCAATCACTTTGGATGAAAATATTTCGAGAACCAGACCTTCCACACGCTTTTGGTTTAGACGACCGGATAGAGTTTGAAAAAACCTGTCTTTTGATGTGTAGTTCGATGGGATTTGGAAACATTTTTTAAAAGTTGAAAAAAAGTGACAAGGGGGTAGTCCATGATTTTTTTCAAAAATCATTGAAAAAATTTTTGTCAAAATTTTTACATCGCTGGAAAGCTCTGGGAATTTGCTATTAGCCACTGCAAACCGCAACCCCTTACGAGGCTTTGTTGTGGAAATATCGCCATCGACACTTTTTAAGGTTGGACCGAAAAAAAACAAAGAAATATCATTTCTGATGTGAATATTTCGAGAACCGAAGCTTGCAAAATTTTTTTATTCATATCGGCGGAAAGGCCTGTTAATTTTCTATACGAAACTGAAAATTGCAACCTCTTACAAGGCTTGGTTGCGGAAATATCGTTATCCAAAGCCCTTTTTAGGGTTGCATCGAAATACAGTAATTTGACTTTGGATGCGAATATTTCGAGAACCAAACCTCGCAGAGTATTTTCGTTTTCAGTTTTAGAAAGCTCTTAAAAATTTAACAATGGATTTTTAAAACCGTTTCCGATTTCGAGGCTCGATTACGGAAATATCGCTATCCAAACACAAACGCTTTTGCATGTTTTGCACAGAAATGCAGTAAATCGAGCAATCACTTTGGATGAAAATATTTCGAGAACCAGACCTTCCACACGCTTTTGGTTTAGACGTCCGGATAGAGTTTGAAAAAACCTGTCTTTTGATGTATAGTTCGATGGGATTTGGAAACATTTTTTAAAAGTTGAAAAAAAGTGACAAGGGGGTAGTCCATGATTTTTTTCAAAAATCATTGAAAAAATTTTTGTCAAAATTTTTACATCGCTGGAAAGCTCTGGGAATTTGCTATTCGCCACTGCAAACCGCAACCCCTTACGAGGCTTTGTTGTGGAAATATCGCCATCGACACTTTTTAAGGTTGGACCGAAAAAAACAAAGAAATATCATTTCTGATGTGAATATTTCGAGAACCGAAGCTTGCAAAATTTTTTTATTCATATCGGCGGAAAGGCCTGTTAATTTTCTATACGAAACTGAAAACTGCAACCTCTTACAAGGCTTGGTTGCGGAAATATCGTTATCCAATGCCCTTTTTAGGGTTGCATCGAAATACAGTAATTTGACTTTGGATGCGAATATTTCGAGAACCAAACCTCGCAGAGTATTTTCGTTTTCAGTTTTTGAAAGCTCTTAAAAATTTAACAGTGGGTTTATAAAACCGATTCCGATTTCGAGGCTCGATTACGGAAATATCGCTATCCAAACACAAACGCTTTTGCATGTTTTGCACAGAAATGCAGTAAATCGAGCAATCACTTTGGATGAAAATATTTCGAGAACCAGACCTTCCACACGCTTTTGGTTTAGACGTCCGGATAGAGATTGAAAAAACCTGTCTTTTGATGTATAGTTCGATGGGATTTGGAAACATTTTTTAAAAGTTGAAAAAAGTGACAAGGGGGTAGTCCATGATTTTTTTCAAAAATCATTGAAAAAATTTTTGTCAAAATTTTTACATCGCTGGAAAGCTCTGGGAATTTGCTATTCGCCACTGCAAACTGCAACCCCTTACGAGGCTTTGTTGTGGAAATATCGCCATCGACACTTTTTAAGGTTGGACCGAAAAAAACAAAGAAATATCATTTCTGATGTGAATATTTCGAGAACCGAAGCTTGCAAAATTTTTTTATTCATATCGGCGGAAAGGCCTGTTAATTTTCTATACGAAACTGAAAACTGCAACCTCTTACAAGGCTTGGTTGCGGAAATATCGTTATCCAAAGCCCTTTTTAGGGTTGCATCGAAATACAGTAATTTGACTTTGGATGCGAATATTTCGAGAACCAAACCTCGCAGAGTATTTTCGTTTTCAGTTTTAGAAAGCTCTTAAAAATTTAACAATGGGTTTTTAAAACCGTTTCCGATTTCGAGGCTCGATTACGGAAATATCGCTATCCAAACACAAACGCTTTTGCATGTTTTGCACAGAAATGCAGTAAATCGAGCAATCACTTTGGATGAAAATATTTCGAGAACCAGACCTTCCACACGCTTTTGGTTTAGACGACCGGATAGAGTTTGAAAAAACCTGTCTTTTGATGTGTAGTTCGATGGGATTTGGAAACATTTTTTAAAAGTTGAAAAAAAGTGACAAGGGGGTAGTCCATGATTTTTTTCAAAAATCATTGAAAAAATTTTTGTCAAAATTTTTACATCGCTGGAAAGCTCTGGGAATTTGCTATTAGCCACTGCAAACCGCAACCCCTTACGAGGCTTTGTTGTGGAAATATCGCCATCGACACTTTTTAAGGTTGGACCGAAAAAAAACAAAGAAATATCATTTCTGATGTGAATATTTCGAGAACCGAAGCTTGCAAATTTTTTTTATTCATATCGGCGGAAAGGCCTGTTAATTTTCTATACGAAACTGAAAACTACAACCTCTTACAAGGCTTGGTTGCGGAAATATCGTTATCCAAAGCCCTTTTTAGGGTTGCATCGAAATACAGTAATTTGACTTTGGATGCGAATATTTCGAGAACCAAACCTCGCAGAGTATTTTCGTTTTCAGTTTTAGAAAGCTCTTAAAAATTTAACAATGGATTTTTAAAACCGTTTCCGATTTCGAGGCTCGATTACGGAAATATCGCTATCCAAACACAAACGCTTTTGCATGTTTTGCACAGAAATGCAGTCAATCGAGCAATCACTTTGGATGAAAATATTTCGAGAACCAGACCTTCCACACGCTTTTGGTTTAGACGTCCGGATAGAGTTTGAAAAAACCTGTCTTTTGATGTATAGCTCGATGGGATTTGGAAACATTTTTTTAAAGTTGAAAAAAAGTGACAAGGGGGTAGTCCATGATTTTTTTCAAAAATCATTGAAAAAATGTTTGTCAAAATTTTTACATCGCTGGAAAGCTCTGGGAAATTGCTATTCGCCACTGCAAACTGCAACCCCTTACGAGGCTTTGTTGTGGAAATATCGCCATCGACACTTTTTAAGGTTGGACCGAAAAAAACAAAGAAATATCATTTCTGATGTGAATATTTCGAGAACCGAAGCTTGCAAAATTTTTTTATTCATATCGGCGGAAAGCCCTGTTAATTTTCTATACGAAACTGAAAACTGCAACCTCTAACAAGGCTTGGTTGCGGAAATATCGTTATCCAAAGCCCTTTTTAGGGTTGCATCGAAATACAGTAATTTGACTTTGGATGCGAATATTTCGAGAACCAAACCTCGCAGAGTATTTTCGTTTTCAGTTTTAGAAAGCTCTTAAAAATTTAACAATGGGTTTTTAAAACCGTTTCCGATTTCGAGGCTCGATTACGGAAATATCGCTATCCAAACACAAACGCTTTTGCATGTTTTGCACAGAAATGCAGTAAATCGAGCAATCACTTTGGATGAAAATATTTCGAGAACCAGACCTTCCACACGCTTTTGGTTTAGACGTCCGGATAGAGTTTGAAAAAACCTGTCTTTTGATGTATAGCTCGATGGGATTTGGAAACATTTTTTAAAAGTTGAAAAAAAGTGACAAGGGGGTAGTCCATGATTTTTTTCAAAAATCATTGAAAAAATTTTTGTCAAAATTTTTACATCGCTGGAAAGCTCTGGGAATTTGCTATTCGCCACTGCAAACTGCAACCCCTTACGAGGCTTTGTTGTGGAAATATCGCCATCGACACTTTTTAAGGTTGGACCGAAAAAAACAAAGAAATATCATTTCTGATGTGAATATTTCGAGAACCGAAGCTTGCAAAATTTTTTTATTCATATCGGCGGAAAGGCCTGTTAATTTTCTATACGAAACTGAAAACTGCAACCTCTTACAAGGCTTGGTTGCGGAAATATCGTTATCCAAAGCCCTTTTTAGGGTTGCATCGAAATACAGTAATTTGACTTTGGATGCGAATATTTCGAGAACCAAACCTCGCAGAGTATTTTCGTTTTCAGTTTTAGAAAGCTCTTAAAAATTTAACAATGGATTTTTAAAACCGTTTCCGATTTCGAGGCTCGATTACGGAAATATCGCTATCCAAACACAAACGCTTTTGCATGTTTTGCACAGAAATGCAGTAAATCGAGCAATCACTTTGGATGAAAATATTTCGAGAACCAGACCTTCCACACGCTTTTGGTTTAGACGTCCGGATAGAGTTTGAAAAAACCTGTCTTTTGATGTATAGTTCGATGGGATTTGGAAACATTTTTTAAAAGTTGAAAAAAAGTGACAAGGGGGTAGTCCATGATTTTTTTCAAAAATCATTGAAAAAATTTTTGTCAAAATTTTTACATCGCTGGAAAGCTCTGGGAATTTGCTATTCGCCACTGCAAACCGCAACCCCTTACGAGGCTTTGTTGTGGAAATATCGCCATCGACACTTTTTAAGGTTGGACCGAAAAAAACAAAGAAATATCATTTCTGATGTGAATATTTCGAGAACCGAAGCTTGCAAAATTTTTTTATTCATATCGGCGGAAAGGCCTGTTAATTTTCTATACGAAACTGAAAATTGCAACCTCTTACAAGGCTTGGTTGCGGAAATATCGTTATCCAAAGCCCTTTTTAGGGTTGCATCGAAATACAGTAATTTGACTTTGGATGCGAATATTTCGAGAACCAAACCTCGCAGAGTATTTTCGTTTTCAGTTTTAGAAAGCTCTTAAAAATTTAACAATGGATTTTTAAAACCGTTTCCGATTTCGAGGCTCGATTACGGAAATATCGCTATCCAAACACAAACGCTTTTGCATGTTTTGCACAGAAATGCAGTAAATCGAGCAATCACTTTGGATGAAAATATTTCGAGAACCAGACCTTCCACACGCTTTTGGTTTAGACGTCCGGATAGAGTTTGAAAAAACCTGTCTTTTGATGTATAGCTCGATGGGATTTGGAAACATTTTTTAAAAGTTGAAAAAAAGTGACAAGGGGGTAGTCCATGATTTTTTTCAAAAATCATTGAAAAAATTTTTGTCAAAATTTTTACATCGCTGGAAAGCTCTGGGAATTTGCTATTCGCCACTGCAAACTGCAACCCCTTACGAGGCTTTGTTGTGGAAATATCGCCATCGACACTTTTTAAGGTTGGACCGAAAAAAACAAAGAAATATCATTTCTGATGTGAATATTTCGAGAACCGAAGCTTGCAAAATTTTTTTATTCATATCGGCGGAAAGGCCTGTTAATTTTCTATACGAAACTGAAAACTGCAACCTCTTACAAGGCTTGGTTGCGGAAATATCGTTATCCAAAGCCCTTTTTAGGGTTGCATCGAGATACAGTAATTTGACTTTGGATGCGAATATTTCGAGAACCAAACCTCGCAGAGTATTTTCGTTTTCAGTTTTAGAAAGCTCTTAAAAATTTAACAATGGGTTTTTAAAACCGTTTCCGATTTCGAGGCTCGATTACGGAAATATCGCTATCCAAACACAAACGCTTTTGCATGTTTTGCACAGAAATGCAGTAAATCGAGCAATCACTTTGAATGAAAATATTTCGAGAACCAGACCTTCCACACGCTTTTGGTTTAGACGTCCGGATAGAGTTTGAAAAAACCTGTCTTTTGATGTATAGTTCGATGGGATTTGGAAACATTTTTTAAAAGTTGAAAAAAAGTGACAAGGGGGTAGTCCATGATTTTTTTCAAAAATCATTGAAAAAATTTTTGTCAAAATTTTTACATCGCTGGAAAGCTCTGGGAATTTGCTATTCGCCACTGCAAACCGCAACCCCTTACGAGGCTTTGTTGTGGAAATATCGCCATCGACACTTTTTAAGGTTGGACCGAAAAAAACAAAGAAATATCATTTCTGATGTTAATATTTCGAGAACCGAAGCTTGCAAAATTTTTTTATTCATATCGGCGGAAAGGCCTGTTAATTTTCTATACGAAACTGAAAACTGCAACCTCTTACAAGGCTTGGTTGCGGAAATATCGTTATCCAAAGCCCTTTTTAGGGTTGCATCGAAATACAGTAATTTGACTTTGGATGCGAATATTTCGAGAACCAAACCTCGCAGAGTATTTTCGTTTTCAGTTTTAGAAAGCTCTTAAAAATTTAACACTGGATTTTTAAAACCGTTTCCGATTTCGAGGCTCGATTACGGAAATATCGCTATCCAAACACAAACGCTTTTGCATGTTTTGCACAGAAATGCAGTAAATCGAGCAATCACTTTGGATGAAAATATTTCGAGAACCAGACCTTCCACACGCTTTTGGTTTAGACGTCCGGATAGAGTTTGAAAAAACCTGTCTTTTGATGTATAGCTCGATGGGATTTGGAAACATTTTTTAAAAGTTGAAAAAAAGTGACAAGGGGGTAGTCCATGATTTTTTTCAAAAATCATTGAAAAAATTTTTGTCAAAATTTTTACATCGCTGGAAAGCTCTGGGAATTTGCTATTCGCCACTGCAAACTGCAACCCCTTACGAGGCTTTGTTGTGGAAATATCGCCATCGACACTTTTTAAGGTTGGACCGAAAAAAACAAAGAAATATCATTTCTGATGTGAATATTTCGAGAACCGAAGCTTGCAAAATTTTTTTATTCATATCGGCGGAAAGGCCTGTTAATTTTCTATACGAAACTGAAAACTGCAACCTCTTACAAGGCTTGGTTGCGGAAATATCGTTATCCAAAGCCCTTTTTAGGGTTGCATCGAAATACAGTAATTTGACTTTGGATGCGAATATTTCGAGAACCAAACTTCGCAGAGTATTTTCGTTTTCAGTTTTAGAAAGCTCTTAAAAATTTAACAATGGGTTTTTAAAACCGTTTCCGATTTCGAGGCTCGATTACGGAAATATCGCTATCCAAACACAAACGCTTTTGCATGTTTTGCACAGAAATGCAGTAAATCGAGCAATCACTTTGGATGAAAATATTTCGAGAACCAGACCTTCCACACGCTTTTGGCCTCTTACAAGGCTTGGTTGCGGAAATATCGTTATCCAAAGCCCTTTTTAGGGTTGCATCGAAATACAGTAATTTGACTTTGGATGCGAATATTTCGAGAACCAAACCTCGCAGAGTATTTTCGTTTTCAGTTTTAGAAAGCTCTTAAAAATTTAACAATGGGTTTTTAAAACCGTTTCCGATTTCGAGGCTCGATTACGGAAATATCGCTATCCAAACACAAACGCTTTTGCATGTTTTGCACAGAAATGCAGTAAATCGAGCAATCACTTTGGATGAAAATATTTCGAGAACCAGACCTTCCACACGCTTTTGGTTTAGACGACCGGATAGAGTTTGAAAAAACCTGTCTTTTGATGTGTAGTTCGATGGGATTTGGAAACATTTTTTAAAAGTTGAAAAAAAGTGACAAGGGGGTAGTCCATGATTTTTTTCAAAAATCATTGAAAAAATTTTTGTCAAAATTTTTACATCGCTGGAAAGCTCTGGGAATTTGCTATTAGCCACTGCAAACCGCAACCCCTTACGAGGCTTTGTTGTGGAAATATCGCCATCGACACTTTTTAAGGTTGGACCGAAAAAAAACAAAGATATTATCATTTCTGATGTGAATATTTCGAGAACCGAAGCTTGCAAAATTTTTTTATTCATATCGGCGGAAAGGCCTGTTAATTTTCTATACGAAACTGAAAACTACAACCTCTTACAAGGCTTGGTTGCGGAAATATCGTTATCCAAAGCCCTTTTTAGGGTTGCATCGAAATACAGTAATTTGACTTTGGATGCGAATATTTCGAGAACCAAACCTCGCAGAGTATTTTCGTTTTCAGTTTTAGAAAGCTCTTAAAAATTTAACAATGGGTTTTTAAAACCGTTTCCGATTTCGAGGCTCGATTACGGAAATATCGCTATCCAAACACAAACGCTTTTGCATGTTTTGCACAGAAATGCAGTAAATCGAGCAATCACTTTGGATGAAAATATTTCGAGAACCAGACCTTCCACACGCTTTTGGTTTAGACGTCCGGATAGAGTTTGAAAAAACCTGTCTTTTGATGTATAGCTCGATGGGATTTGGAAACATTTTTTAAAAGTTGAAAAAAAGTGACAAGGGGGTAGTCCATGATTTTTTTCAAAAATCATTGAAAAAATTTTTGTCAAAATTTTTACATCGCTGGAAAGCTCTGGGAATTTGCTATTCGCCACTGCAAACTGCAACCCCTTACGAGGCTTTGTTGTGGAAATATCGCCATCGACACTTTTTAAGGTTGGACCGAAAAAAACAAAGAAATATCATTTCTGATGTGAATATTTCGAGAACCGAAGCTTGCAAAATTTTTTTATTCATATCGGCGGAAAGGCCTGTTAATTTTCTATACGAAACTGAAAACTGCAACCTCTTACAAGGCTTGGTTGCGGAAATATCGTTATCCAAAGCCCTTTTTAGGGTTGCATCGAAATACAGTAATTTGACTTTGGATGCGAATATTTCGAGAACCAAACCTCGCAGAGTATTTTCGTTTTCAGTTTTAGAAAGCTCTTAAAAATTTAACACTGGGTTTTTAAAACCGTTTCCGATTTCGAGGCTCGATTACGGAAATATCGCTATCCAAACACAAACGCTTTTGCATGTTTTGCACAGAAATGCAGTAAATCGAGCAATCACTTTGGATGAAAATATTTCGAGAACCAGACCTTCCACACGCTTTTGGTTTAGACGTCCGGATAGAGTTTGAAAAAACCTGTCTTTTGATGTATAGCTCGATGGGATTTGGAAACATTTTTTAAAAGTTGAAAAAAAGTGACAAGGGGGTAGTCCATGATTTTTTTCAAAAATCATTGAAAAAATTTTTGTCAAAATTTTTACATCGCTGGAAAGCTCTGGGAATTTGCTATTCGCCACTGCAAACTGCAACCCCTTACGAGGCTTTGTTGTGGAAATATCGCCATCGACACTTTTTAAGGTTGGACCGAAAAAAACAAAGAAATATCATTTCTGATGTGAATATTTCGAGAACCGAAGCTTGCAAAATTTTTTTATTCATATCGGCGGAAAGGCCTGTTAATTTTCTATACGAAACTGAAAACTGCAACCTCTTACAAGGCTTGGTTGCGGAAATATCGTTATCCAAAGCCCTTTTTAGGGTTGCATCGAAATACAGTAATTTGACTTTGGATGCGAATATTTCGAGAACCAAACCTCGCAGAGTATTTTCGTTTTCAGTTTTAGAAAGCTCTTAAAAATTTAACAATGGGTTTTTAAAACCGTTTCCGATTTCGAGGCTCACTTACGGAAATATCGCTATCCAAACACAAACGCTTTTGCATGTTTTGCACAGAAATGCAGTAAATCGAGCAATCACTTTGGATGAAAATATTTCGAGAACCAGACCTTCCACACGCTTTTGGTTTAGACGTCCGGATAGAGTTTGAAAAAACCTGTCTTTTGATGTATAGTTCGATGGGATTTGGAAACATTTTTTAAAAGTTGAAAAAAAGTGACAAGGGGGTAGTCCATGATTTTTTTCAAAAATCATTGAAAAAATTTTTGTCAAAATTTTTACATCGCTGGAAAGCTCTGGGAATTTGCTATTCGCCACTGCAAACCGCAACCCCTTACGAGGCTTTGTTGTGGAAATATCGCCATCGACACTTTTTAAGGTTGGACCGAAAAAAACAAAGAAATATCATTTCTGATGTTAATATTTCGAGAACCGAAGCTTGCAAAATTTTTTTATTCATATCGGCGGAAAGGCCTGTTAATTTTCTATACGAAACTGAAAACTGCAACCTCTTACAAGGCTTGGTTGCGGAAATATCGTTATCCAAAGCCCTTTTTAGGGTTGCATCGAAATACAGTAATTTGACTTTGGATGCGAATATTTCGAGAACCAAACCTCGCAGAGTATTTTCGTTTTCAGTTTTAGAAAGCTCTTAAAAATTTAACAATGGATTTTTAAAACCGTTTCCGATTTCGAGGCTCGATTACGGAAATATCGCTATCCAAACACAAACGCTTTTGCATGTTTTGCACAGAAATGCAGTAAATCGAGCAATCACTTTGGATGAAAATATTTCGAGAACCAGACCTTCCACACGCTTTTGGTTTAGACGTCCGGATAGAGTTTGAAAAAAACTGTCTTTTGATGTATAGCTCGATGGGATTTGGAAACATTTTTTAAAAGTTGAAAAAAAAGTGACAAGGGGGTAGTCCATGATTTTTTTCAAAAATCATTGAAAAAATTTTTGTCAAAATTTTTACATCGCTGGAAAGCTCTGGGAATTTGCTATTCGCCACTGCAAACTGCAACCCCTTACGAGGCTTTGTTGTGGAAATATCGCCATCGACACTTTTTAAGGTTGGAACGAAAAAAACAAAGAAATATCATTTATGATGTGAATATTTCGAGAACCGAAGCTTGCAAAATTTTTTTATTCATATCGGCGGAAAGGCCTGTTAATTTTCTATACGAAACTGAAAACTGCAACCTCTTACAAGGCTTGGTTGCGGAAATATCGTTATCCAAAGCCCTTTTTAGGGTTGCATCGAAATACAGTAATTTGACTTTGGATGCGAATATTTCGAGAACCAAACCTCGCAGAGTATTTTCGTTTTCAGTTTTAGAAAGCTCTTAAAAATTTAAAAATGGATTTTTAAAACCGTTTCCGATTTCGAGGCTCGATTACGGAAATATCGCTATCCAAACACAAACGCTTTTGCATGTTTTGCACAGAAATGCAGTAAATCGAGCAATCACTTTGGATGAAAATATTTCGAGACCTCTTACAAGGCTTGGTTGCGGAAATATCGTTATCCAAAGCCCTTTTTAGGGTTGCATCGAAATACAGTAATTTGACTTTGGATGCGAATATTTCGAGAACCAAACCTCGCAGAGTATTTTCGTTTTCAGTTTTAGAAAGCTCTTAAAAATTTAACAATGGGTTTTTAAAACCGTTTCCGATTTCGAGGCTCGATTACGGAAATATCGCTATCCAAACACAAACGCTTTTGCATGTTTTGCACAGAAATGCAGTAAATCGAGCAATCACTTTGGATGAAAATATTTCGAGAACCAGACCTTCCACACGCTTTTGGTTTAGACGTCCGGATAGAGTTTGAAAAAACCTGTCTTTTGATGTATAGTTCGATGGGATTTGGAAACATTTTTTAAAAGTTGAAAAAAAGTGACAAGGGGGTAGTCCATGATTTTTTTCAAAAACCATTGAAAAAATTTTTGTCAAAATTTTTACATCGCTGGAAAGCTCTGGGAATTTGCTATTCGCCACTGCAAACCGCAACCCCTTACGAGGCTTTGTTGTGGAAATATCGCCATCGACACTTTTTAAGGTTGGACCGAAAAAAACAAAGAAATATCATTTCTGATGTGAATATTTCGAGAACCGAAGCTTGCAAAATTTTTTTATTCATATCGGCGGAAAGGCCTGTTAATTTTCTATACGAAACTGAAAACTGCAACCTCTTACAAGGCTTGGTTGCGGAAATATCGTTATCCAATGCCCTTTTTAGGGTTGCATCGAAATACAGTAATTTGACTTTGGATGCGAATATTTCGAGAACCAAACCTCGCAGAGTATTTTCGTTTTCAGTTTTAGAAAGCTCTTAAAAATTTAACAATGAATTTTTTAAACCGTTTCCGATTTCGAGGCTCGATTACGGAAATATCGCTATCCAAACACAAACGCTTTTGCATGTTTTGCACAGAAATGCAGTAAATCGAGCAATCACTTTGGATGAAAATATTTCGAGAACCAGACCTTCCACACGCTTTTGGTTTAGACGTCCGGATAGAGTTTGAAAAAAACTGTCTTTTGATGTATAGCTCGATGGGATTTGGAAACATTTTTTAAAAGTTGAAAAAAAGTGACAAGGGGGGTAGTCCATGATTTTTTTCAAAAATCATTGAAAAAATTTTTGTCAAAATTTTTACATCGCTGGAAAGCTCTGGGAATTTGCTATTCGCCACTGCAAACTGCAACCCCTTACGAGGCTTTGTTGTGGAAATATCGCCATCGACACTTTTTAAGGTTGGACCGAAAAAAACAAAGAAATATCATTTATGATGTGAATATTTCGAGAACCGAAGCTTGCAAAATTTTTTTATTCATATCGGCGGAAAGGCCTGTTAATTTTCTATACGAAACTGAAAACTGCAACCTCTTACAAGGCTTGGTTGCGGAAATATCGTTATCCAAAGCCCTTTTTTAGGGTTGCATCGAAATACAGTAATTTGACTTTGGATGCGAATATTTCGAGAACCAAACCTCGCAGAGTATTTTCGTTTTCAGTTTTAGAAAGCTCTTAAAAATTTAACAATGGATTTTTAAAACCGTTTCCGATTTCGAGGCTCGATTACGGAAATATCGCTATCCAAACACAAACGCTTTTGCATGTTTTGCACAGAAATGCAGTAAATCGAGCAATCACTTTGGATGAAAATATTTCGAGAACCAGACCTTCCACACGCTTTTGGCCTGTTACAAGGCTTGGTTGCGGAAATATCGTTATCCAAAGCCCTTTTTAGGGTTGCATCGAAATACAGTAATTTGACTTTGGATGCGAATATTTCGAGAACCAAACCTCGCAGAGTATTTTCGTTTTCAGTTTTAGAAAGCTCTTAAAAATTTAACAATGGGTTTTTAAAACCGTTTCCGATTTCGAGGCTCGATTACGGAAATATCGCTATCCAAACACAAACGCTTTTGCATGTTTTGCACAGAAATGCAGTAAATCGAGCAATCACTTTGGATGAAAATATTTCGAGAACCAGACCTTCCACACGCTTTTGGTTTAGACGTCCGGATAGAGTTTGAAAAAACCTGTCTTTTGATGTATAGTTCGATGGGATTTGGAAACATTTTTTAAAAGTTGAAAAAAAGTGACAAGGGGGTAGTCCATGATTTTTTTCAAAAATCATTGAAAAAATTTTTGTCAAAATTTTTACATCGCTGGAAAGCTCTGGGAATTTGCTATTCGCCACTGCAAACCGCAACCCCTTACGAGGCTTTGTTGTGGAAATATCGCCATCGACACTTTTTAAGGTTGGACCGAAAAAAACAAAGAAATATCATTTCTGATGTGAATATTTCGAGAACCGAAGCTTGCAAAATTTTTTTATTCATATCGGCGGAAAGGCCTGTTAATTTTCTATACGAAACTGAAAATTGCAACCTCTTACAAGGCTTGGTTGCGGAAATATCGTTATCCAAAGCCCTTTTTAGGGTTGCATCGAAATACAGTAATTTGACTTTGGATGCGAATATTTCGAGAACCAAACCTCGCAGAGTATTTTCGTTTTCAGTTTTAGAAAGCTCTTAAAAATTTAACAATGGATTTTTAAAACCGTTTCCGATTTCGAGGCTCGATTACGGAAATATCGCTATCCAAACACAAACGCTTTTGCATGTTTTGCACAGAAATGCAGTAAATCGAGCAATCACTTTGGATGAAAATATTTCGAGAACCAGACCTTCCACACGCTTTTGGTTTAGACGTCCGGATAGAGTTTGAAAAAACCTGTCTTTTGATGTATAGTTCGATGGGATTTGGAAACATTTTTTAAAAGTTGAAAAAAGTGACAAGGGGGTAGTCCATGATTTTTTTCAAAAATCATTGAAAAAATTTTTGTCAAAATTTTTACATCGCTGGAAAGCTCTGGGAATTTGCTATTCGCCACTGCAAACCGCAACCCCTTACGAGGCTTTGTTGTGGAAATATCGCCATCGACACTTTTTAAGGTTGGACCAAAAAAAACAAAGAAATATCATTTCTGATGTGAATATTTCGAGAACCGAAGCTTGCAAAATTTTTTTATTCATATCGGCGGAAAGGCCTGTTAATTTTCTATACGAAACTGAAAACTGCAACCTCTTACAAGGCTTGGTTGCGGAAATATCGTTATCCAATGCCCTTTTTAGGGTTGCATCGAAATACAGTAATTTGACTTTGGATGCGAATATTTCGAGAACCAAACCTCGCAGAGTATTTTCGTTTTCAGTTTTTGAAAGCTCTTAAAAATTTAACAGTGGGTTTTTAAAACCGATTCCGATTTCGAGGCTCGATTACGGAAATATCGCTATCCAAACACAAACGCTTTTGCATGTTTTGCACAGAAATGCAGTAAATCGAGCAATCACTTTGGATGAAAATATTTCGAGAACCAGACCTTCCACACGCTTTTGGTTTAGACGTCCGGATAGAGTTTGAAAAAACCTGTCTTTTGATGTATAGTTCGATGGGATTTGGAAACATTTTTTAAAAGTTGAAAAAAAGTGACAAGGGGGTAGTCCATGATTTTTTTCAAAAATCATTGAAAAAATTTTTGTCAAAATTTTTACATCGCTGGAAAGCTCTGGGAATTTGCTATTCGCCACTGCAAACCGCAACCCCTTACGAGGCTTTGTTGTGGAAATATCGCCATCGACACTTTTTAAGGTTGGACCGAAAAAAACAAAGAAATATCATTTCTGATGTGAATATTTCGAGAACCGAAGCTTGCAAAATTTTTTTAATTCATATCGGCGGAAAGGCCTGTTAATTTTCTATACGAAACTGAAAACTGCAACCTCTTACAAGGCTTGGTTGCGGAAATATCGTTATCCAATGCCCTTTTTAGGGTTGCATCGAAATACAGTAATTTGACTTTGGATGCGAATGTTTCGAGAACCAAACCTCGCAGAGTATTTTCGTTTTCAGTTTTAGAAAGCTCTTAAAAATTTAACACTGGGTTTTTAAAACCGTTTCCGATTTCGAGGCTCGATTACGGAAATATCGCTATCCAAACACAAACGCTTTTGCATGTTTTGCACAGAAATGCAGTAAATCGAGCAATCACTTTGGATGAAAATATTTCGAGAACCAGACCTTCCACACGCTTTTGGTTTAGACGTCCGGATAGAGTTTGAAAAAACCTGTCTTTTGATGTATAGCTCGATGGGATTTGGAAACATTTTTTAAAAGTTGAAAAAAAGTGACAAGGGGGTAGTCCATGATTTTTTTCAAAAATCATTGAAAAAATTTTTGTCAAAATTTTTACATCGCTGGAAAGCTCTGGGAATTTGCTATTCGCCACTGCAAACCGCAACCCCTTACGAGGCTTTGTTGTGGAAATATCGCCATCGACACTTTTTAAGGTTGGACCGAAAAAAACAAAGAAATATCATTTCTGATGTGAATATTTTGAGAACCGAAGCTTGCAAAATTTTTTTATTCATATCGGCGGAAAGGCCTGTTAATTTTCTATACGAAACTGAAAACTGCAACCTCTTACAAGGCTTGGTTGCGGAAATATCGTTATCCAAAGCCCTTTTTAGGGTTGCATCGAAATACAGTAATTTGACTTTGGATGCGAATATTTCGAGAACCAAACCTCGCAGAGTATTTTCGTTTTCAGTTTTAGAAAGCTCTTAAAAATTTAACAATGGGTTTTTAAAACCGTTTCCGATTTCGAGGCTCGATTACGGAAATATCGCTATCCAAACACAAACGCTTTTGCATGTTTTGCACAGAAATGCAGTAAATCGAGCAATCACTTTGGATGAAAATATTTCGAGAACCAGACCTTCCACACGCTTTTGGTTTAGACGTCCGGATAGAGTTTGAAAAAACCTGTCTTTTGATGTATAGTTCGATGGGATTTGGAAACATTTTTTAAAAGTTGAAAAAAAGTGACAAGGGGGTAGTCCATGATTTTTTTCAAAAATCATTGAAAAAATTTTTGTCAAAATTTTTACATCGCTGGAAAGCTCTGGGAATTTGCTATTCGCCACTGCAAACCGCAACCCCTTACGAGGCTTTGTTGTGGAAATATCGCCATCGACACTTTTTAAGGTTGGACCGAAAAAAACAAAGAAATATCATTTCTGATGTGAATATTTCGAGAACCGAAGCTTGCAAAATTTTTTTATTCATATCGGCGGAAAGGCCTGTTAATTTTCTATACGAAACTGAAAATTGCAACCTCTTACAAGGCTTGGTTGCGGAAATATCGTTATCCAAAGCCCTTTTTAGGGTTGCATCGAAATACAGTAATTTGACTTTGGATGCGAATATTTCGAGAACCAAACCTCGCAGAGTATTTTCGTTTTCAGTTTTAGAAAGCTCTTAAAAATTTAACAATGGATTTTTAAAACCGTTTCCGATTTCGAGGCTCGATTACGGAAATATCGCTATCCAAACACAAACGCTTTTGCATGTTTTGCACAGAAATGCAGTAAATCGAGCAATCACTTTGGATGAAAATATTTCGAGAACCAGACCTTCCACACGCTTTTGGTTTAGACGTCCGGATAGAGTTTGAAAAAACCTGTCTTTTGATGTATAGTTCGATGGGATTTGGAAACATTTTTTAAAAGTTGAAAAAAAGTGACAAGGGGGTAGTCCATGATTTTTTTCAAAAATCATTGAAAAAATTTTTGTCAAAATTTTTACATCGCTGGAAAGCTCTGGGAATTTGCTATTCGCCACTGCAAACCGCAACCCCTTACGAGGCTTTGTTGTGGAAATATCGCCATCGACACTTTTTAAGGTTGGACCGAAAAAAACAAAGAAATATCATTTCTGATGTGAATATTTCGAGAACCGAAGCTTGCAAAATTTTTTTATTCATATCGGCGGAAAGGCCTGTTAATTTTCTATACGAAACTGAAAATTGCAACCTCTTACAAGGCTTGGTTGCGGAAATATCGTTATCCAAAGCCCTTTTTAGGGTTGCATCGAAATACAGTAATTTGACTTTGGATGCGAATATTTCGAGAACCAAACCTCGCAGAGTATTTTCGTTTTCAGTTTTAGAAAGCTCTTAAAAATTTAAAAATGGATTTTTAAAACCGTTTCCGATTTCGAGGCTCGATTACGGAAATATCGCTATCCAAACACAAACGCTTTTGCATGTTTTGCACAGAAATGCAGTAAATCGAGCAATCACTTTGGATGAAAATATTTCGAGAACCAGACCTTCCACACGCTTTTGGTTTAGACGTCCGGATAGAGTTTGAAAAAACCTGTCTTTTGATGTATAGTTCGATGGGATTTGGAAACATTTTTTAAAAGTTGAAAAAAAGTGACAAGGGGGTAGTCCATGATTTTTTTCAAAAATCATTGAAAAAATTTTTGTCAAAATTTTTACATCGCTGGAAAGCTCTGGGAATTTGCTATTCGCCACTGCAAACCGCAACCCCTTACGAGGCTTTGTTGTGGAAATATCGCCATCGACACTTTTTAAGGTTGGACCGAAAAAAACAAAGAAATGTCATTTCTGATGTGAATATTTCGAGAACCGAAGCTTGCAAAATTTTTTTATTTATATCGGCGGAAAGGCCTGTTAATTGTCTATACGAAACTGAAAACTGCAACCTCTTACAAGGCTTGGTTGCGGAAATATCGTTATCCAAAGCCCTTTTTAGGGTTGCATCGAAATACAGTAATTTGACTTTGGATGCGAATATTTCGAGAACCAAACCTCGCAGAGTATTTTCGTTTTCAGTTTTAGAAAGCTCTTAAAAATTTAACAATGGGTTTTTAAAACCGTTTCCGATTTCGAGGCTCGATTACGGAAATATCGCTATCCAAACACAAACGCTTTTGCATGTTTTGCACAGAAATGCAGTAAATCGAGCAATCACTTTGGATGAAAATATTTCGAGAACCAGACCTTCCACACGCTTTTGGTTTAGACGTCCGGATAGAGTTTGAAAAAACCTGTCTTTTGATGTAAAGTTCGATGGGATTTGGAAACATTTTTTAAAAGTTGAAAAAAAGTGACAAGGGGGTAGTCCATGATTTTTTTCAAAAATCATTGAAAAAATTTTTGTCAAAATTTTTACATCGCTGGAAAGCTCTGGGAATTTGCTATTCGCCACTGCAAACCGCAACCCCTTACGAGGCTTTGTTGTGGAAATATCGCCATCGACACTTTTTAAGGTTGGACCGAAAAAAACAAAGAAATATCATTTCTGATGTGAATATTTCGAGAACCGAAGCTTGCAAAATTTTTTTATTCATATCGGCGGAAAGGCCTGTTAATTTTCTATACGAAACTGAAAACTGCAACCTCTTACAAGGCTTGGTTGCGGAAATATCGTTATCCAATGCCCTTTTTAGGGTTGCATCGAAATACAGTAATTTGACTTTGGATGCGAATATTTCGAGAACCAAACCTCGCAGAGTATTTTCGTTTTCAGTTTTAGAAAGCTCTTAAAAATTTAACAGTGGGTTTTTAAAACCGTTTCCGATTTCGAGGCTCGATTACGGAAATATCGCTATCCAAACACAAACGCTTTTGCATGTTTTGCACAGAAATGCAGTAAATCGAGCAATCACTTTGGATGAAAATATTTCGAGAACCAGACCTTCCACACGCTTTTGGTTTAGACGTCCGGATAGAGTTTGAAAAAACCTGTCTTTTGATGTATAGTTCGATGGGATTTGGAAACATTTTTTAAAAGTTGAAAAAAAGTGACAAGGGGGTAGTCCATGATTTTTTTCAAAAATCATTGAAAAAATTTTTGTCAAAATTTTTACATCGCTGGAAAGCTCTGGGAATTTGCTATTCGCCACTGCAAACCGCAACCCCTTACGAGGCTTTGTTGTGGAAATATCGCCATCGACACTTTTTAAGGTTGGACCGAAAAAAACAAAGAAATATCATTTCTGATGTGAATATTTCGAGAACCGAAGCTTGCAAAATTTTTTTATTCATATCGGCGGAAAGGCCTGTTAATTTTCTATACGAAACTGAAAATTGCAACCTCTTACAAGGCTTGGTTGCGGAAATATCGTTATCCAAAGCCCTTTTTAGGGTTGCATCGAAATACAGTAATTTGACTTCGGATGCGAATATTTCGAGAACCAAACCTCGCAGAGTATTTTCGTTTTCAGTTTTAGAAAGCTCTTAAAAATTTAACAATGGATTTTTAAAACCGTTTCCGATTTCGAGGCTCGATTACGGAAATATCGCTATCCAAACACAAACGCTTTTGCATGTTTTGCACAGAAATGCAGTAAATCGAGCAATCACTTTGGATGAAAATATTTCGAGAACCAGACCTTCCACACGCTTTTGGTTTAGACGTCCGGATAGAGTTTGAAAAAACCTGTCTTTTGATGTATAGTTCGATGGGATTTGGAAACATTTTTTAAAAGTTGAAAAAAAGTGACAAGGGGGTAGTCCATGATTTTTTTCAAAAATCATTGAAAAAATTTTTGTCAAAATTTTTACATCGCTGGAAAGCTCTGGGAATTTGCTATTCGCCACTGCAAACCGCAACCCCTTACGAGGCTTTGTTGTGGAAATATCGCCATCGACACTTTTTAAGGTTGGACCGAAAAAAACAAAGAAATATCATTTCTGATGTGAATATTTCGAGAACCGAAGCTTGCAAAATTTTTTTATTCATATCGGCGGAAAGGCCTGTTAATTTTCTATACGAAACTGAAAACTGCAACCTCTTACAAGGCTTGGTTGCGGAAATATCGTTATCCAATGCCCTTTTTAGGGTTGCATCGAAATACAGTAATTTGACTTTGGATGCGAATATTTCGAGAACCAAACCTCGCAGAGTATTTCGTTTTCAGTTTTTGAAAGCTCTTAAAAATTTAACAGTGGGTTTTTAAAACCGTTTCCGATTTCGAGGCTCGATTACGGAAATATCGCTATCCAAACACAAACGCTTTTGCATGTTTTGCACAGAAATGCAGTAAATCGAGCAATCACTTTGGATGAAAATATTTCGAGAACCAGACCTTCCACACGCTTTTGGTTTAGACGTCCGGATAGAGTTTGAAAAAACCTGTCTTTTGATGTATAGTTCGATGGGATTTGGAAACATTTTTTAAAAGTTGAAAAACAGTGACAAGGGGGTAGTCCATGATTTTTTTCAAAAATCATTGAAAAAATTTTTGTCAAAATTTTTACATCGCTGGAAAGCTCTGGGAATTTGCTATTCGCCACTGCAAACCGCAACCCCTTACGAGGCTTTGTTGTGGAAATATCGCCATCGACACTTTTTAAGGTTGGACCGAAAAAAACAAAGAAATATCATTTCTGATGTGAATATTTCGAGAACCGAAGCTTGCAAAAATTTTTTATTCATATCGGCGGAAAGGCCTGTTAATTTTCTATACGAAACTGAAAACTGCAACCTCTTACAAGGCTTGGTTGCGGAAATATCGTTATCCAAAGCCCTTTTTAGGGTTGCATCGAAATACAGTAATTTGACTTTGGATGCGAATATTTCGAGAACCAAACCTCGCAGAGTATTTTCGTTTTCAGTTTTAGAAAGCTCTTAAAAATTTAACAATGGATTTTTAAAACCGTTTCCGATTTCGAGGCTCGATTACGGAAATATCGCTATCCAAACACAAACGCTTTTGCATGTTTTGCACAGAAATGCAGTAAATCGAGCAATCACTTTGGATGAAAATATTTCGAGAACCAGACCTTCCACACGCTTTTGGTTTAGACGTCCGGATAGAGTTTGAAAAAACCTGTCTTTTGATGTATAGTTCGATGGGATTTGGAAACATTTTTTAAAAGTTGAAAAAAAGTGACAAGGGGGTAGTCCATGATTTTTTTCAAAAATCATTGAAAAAATTTTTGTCAAAATTTTTACATCGCTGGAAAGCTCTGGGAATTTGCTATTCGCCACTGCAAACCGCAACCCCTTACGAGGCTGTGTTGTGGAAATATCGCCATCGACACTTTTTAAGGTTGGACCGAAAAAAACAAAGAAATATCATTTCTGATGTGAATATTTCGAGAACCGAAGCTTGCAAAAATTTTTTATTCATATCGGCGGAAAGGCCTGTTAATTTTCTATACGAAACTGAAAATTGCAACCTCTTACAAGGCTTGGTTGCGGAAATATCGTTATCCAAAGCCCTTTTTAGGGTTGCATCGAAATACAGTAATTTGACTTTGGATGCGAATATTTCGAGAACCAAACCTCGCAGAGTATTTTCGTTTTCAGTTTTAGAAAGCTCTTAAAAATTTAACAATGGATTTTTAAAACCGTTTCCGATTTCGAGGCTCGATTACGGAAATATCGCTATCCAAACACAAACGCTTTTGCATGTTTTGCACAGAAATGCAGTAAATCGAGCAATCACTTTGGATGAAAATATTTCGAGAACCAGACCTTCCACACGCTTTTGGTTTAGACGTCCGGATAGAGTTTGAAAAAACCTGTCTTTTGATGTATAGTTCGATGGGATTTGGAAACATTTTTTTAAAAGTTGAAAAAAAGTGACAAGGGGGTAGTCCATGATTTTTTTCAAAAATCATTGAAAAAATTTTTGTCAAAATTTTTACATCGCTGGAAAGCTCTGGGAATTTGCTATTCGCCACTGCAAACCGCAACCCCTTACGAGGCTTTGTTGTGGAAATATCGCCATCGACACTTTTTAAGGTTGGACCGAAAAAAACAAAGAAATATCATTTCTGATGTGAATATTTCGAGAACCGAAGCTTGCAAAATTTTTTTATTCATATCGGCGGAAAGGCCTGTTAATTTTCTATACGAAACTGAAAACTGCAACCTCTTACAAGGCTTGGTTGCGGAAATATCGTTATCCAAAGCCCTTTTTAGGGTTGCATCGAAATACAGTAATTTGACTTTGGATGCGAATATTTCGAGAACCAAACCTCGCAGAGTATTTTCGTTTTCAGTTTTAGAAAGCTCTTAAAAATTTAACAATGGATTTTTAAAACCGTTTCCGATTTCGAGGCTCGATTACGGAAATATCGCTATCCAAACACAAACGCTTTTGCATGTTTTGCACAGAAATGCAGTAAATCGAGCAATCACTTTGGATGAAAATATTTCGAGAACCAGACCTTCCACACGCTTTTGGTTTAGACGTCCGGATAGAGTTTGAAAAAACCTGTCTTTTGATGTATAGTTCGATGGGATTTGGAAACATTTTTTAAAAGTTGAAAAAAAGTGACAAGGGGGTAGTCCATGATTTTTTTCAAAAATCATTGAAAAAATTTTTGTCAAAATTTTTACATCGCTGGAAAGCTCTGGGAATTTGCTATTCGCCACTGCAAACCGCAACCCCTTACGAGGCTTTGTTGTGGAAATATCGCCATCGACACTTTTTAAGGTTGGACCGAAAAAAACAAAGAAATATCATTTCTGATGTGAATATTTCGAGAACCGAAGCTTGCAAAATTTTTTTATTCATATCGGCGGAAAGGCCTGTTAATTTTCTATACGAAACTGAAAATTGCAACCTCTTACAAGGCTTGGTTGCGGAAATATCGTTATCCAAAGCCCTTTTTAGGGTTGCATCGAAATACAGTAATTTGACTTTGGATGCGAATATTTCGAGAACCAAACCTCGCAGAGTATTTTCGTTTTCAGTTTTAGAAAGCTCTTAAAAATTTAACAATGGGTTTTTTAAACCGTTTCCGATTTCGAGGCTCGATTACGGAAATATCGCTATCCAAACACAAACGCTTTTGCATGTTTTGCACAGAAATGCAGTAAATCGAGCAATCACTTTGGATGAAAATATTTCGAGAACCAGACCTTCCACACGCTTTTGGTTTAGACGTCCGGATAGAGTTTGAAAAAACCTGTCTTTTGATGTATAGTTCGATGGGATTTGGAAACATTTTTTAAAAGTTGAAAAAAAGTGACAAGGGCCCCTTACGAGGCTTTGTTGTGGAAATATCGCCATCGACACTTTTTAAGGTTGGACCGAAAAAAACAAAGAAATATCATTTCTGATGTGAATATTTCGAGAACCGAAGCTTGCAAAAATTTTTTATTCATATCGGCGGAAAGGCCTGTTAATTTTCTATACGAAACTGAAAATTGCAACCTCTTACAAGGCTTGGTTGCGGAAATATCGTTATCCAAAGCCCTTTTTAGGGTTGCATCGAAATACAGTAATTTGACTTTGGATGCGAATATTTCGAGAACCAAACCTCGCAGAGTATTTTCGTTTTCAGTTTTAGAAAGCTCTTAAAAATTTAACAATGGGTTTTTAAAACCGTTTCCGATTTCGAGGCTCGATTACGGAAATATCGCTATCCAAACACAAACGCTTTTGCATGTTTTGCACAGAAATGCAGTAAATCGAGCAATCACTTTGGATGAAAATATTTCGAGAACCAGACCTTCCACACGCTTTTGGTTTAGACGTCCGGATAGAGTTTGAAAAAACCTGTCTTTTGATGTATAGTTCGATGGGATTTGGAAACATTTTTTAAAAGTTGAAAAAAAGTGACAAGGGGGTAGTCCATGATTTTTTTCAAAAATCATTGAAAAAATTTTTGTCAAAATTTTTACATCGCTGGAAAGCTCTGGGAATTTGCTATTCGCCACTGCAAACCGCAACCCCTTACGAGGCTTTGTTGTGGAAATATCGCCATCGACACTTTTTAAGGTTGGACCGAAAAAAACAAAGAAATATCATTTCTGATGTGAATATTTCGAGAACCGAAGCTTGCAAAATTTTTTTATTCATATCGGCGGAAAGGCCTGTTAATTTTCTATACGAAACTGAAAATTGCAACCTCTTACAAGGCTTGGTTGCGGAAATATCGTTATCCAAAGCCCTTTTTAGGGTTGCATCGAAATACAGTAATTTGACTTTGGATGCGAATATTTCGAGAACCAAACCTCGCAGAGTATTTTCGTTTTCAGTTTTAGAAAGCTCTTAAAAATTTAACAATGGATTTTTAAAACCGTTTCCGATTTCGAGGCTCGATTACGGAAATATCGCTATCCAAACACAAACGCTTTTGCATGTTTTGCACAGAAATGCAGTAAATCGAGCAATCACTTTGGATGAAAATATTTCGAGAACCAGACCTTCCACACGCTTTTGGTTTAGACGTCCGGATAGAGTTTGAAAAAACCTGTCTTTTGATGTATAGTTCGATGGGATTTGGAAACATTTTTTAAAAGTTGAAAAAAAGTGACAAGGGGGTAGTCCATGATTTTTTTCAAAAATCATTGAAAAAATTTTTGTCAAAATTTTTACATCGCTGGAAAGCTCTGGGAATTTGCTATTCGCCACTGCAAACCGCAACCCCTTACGAGGCTTTGTTGTGGAAATATCGCCATCGACACTTTTTAAGGTTGGACCGAAAAAAACAAAGAAATATCATTTCTGATGTGAATATTTCGAGAACCGAAGCTTGCAAAATTTTTTTATTCATATCGGCGGAAAGGCCTGTTAATTTTCTATACGAAACTGAAAATTGCAACCTCTTACAAGGCTTGGTTGCGGAAATATCGTTATCCAAAGCCCTTTTTAGGGTTGCATCGAAATACAGTAATTTGACTTTGGATGCGAATATTTCGAGAACCAAACCTCGCAGAGTATTTTCGTTTTCAGTTTTAGAAAGCTCTTAAAAATTTAACAATGGGTTTTTTAAACCGTTTCCGATTTCGAGGCTCGATTACGGAAATATCGCTATCCAAACACAAACGCTTTTGCATGTTTTGCACAGAAATGCAGTAAATCGAGCAATCACTTTGGATGAAAATATTTCGAGAACCAGACCTTCCACACGCTTTTGGTTTAGACGTCCGGATAGAGTTTGAAAAAACCTGTCTTTTGATGTATAGTTCGATGGGATTTGGAAACATTTTTTAAAAGTTGAAAAAAAGTGACAAGGGCCCCTTACGAGGCTTTGTTGTGGAAATATCGCCATCGACACTTTTTAAGGTTGGACCGAAAAAAACAAAGAAATATCATTTCTGATGTGAATATTTCGAGAACCAAAGCTTGCAAAATTTTTTTATTCATATCGGCGGAAAGGCCTGTTAATTTTCTATACGAAACTGAAAACTGCAACCTCTTACAAGGCTTGGTTGCGGAAATATCGTTATCCAATGCCCTTTTTAGGGTTGCATCGAAATACAGTAATTTGACTTTGGATGCGAATATTTCGAGAACCAAACCTCGCAGAGTATTTTCGTTTTCAGTTTTTGAAAGCTCTTAAAAATTTAACAGTGGGTTTTTAAAACCGATTCCGATTTCGAGGCTCGATTACGGAAATATCGCTATCCAAACACAAACGCTTTTGCATGTTTTGCACAGAAATGCAGTAAATCGAGCAATCACTTTGGATGAAAATATTTCGAGAACCAGACCTTCCACACGCTTTTGGTTTAGACGTCCGGATAGAGTTTGAAAAAACCTGTCTTTTGATGTATAGTTCGATGGGATTTGGAAACATTTTTTAAAAGTTGAAAAAAAGTGACAAGGGGGTAGTCCATGATTTTTTTCAAAAATCATTGAAAAAATTTTTGTCAAAATTTTTACATCGCTGGAAAGCTCTGGGAATTTGCTATTCGCCACTGCAAACCGCAACCCCTTACGAGGCTTTGTTGTGGAAATATCGCCATCGACACTTTTTAAGGTTGGACCGAAAAAAACAAAGAAATATCATTTCTGATGTGAATATTTCGAGAACCGAAGCTTGCAAAATTTTTTTATTCATATCGGCGGAAAGGCCTGTTAATTTTCTATACGAAACTGAAAATTGCAACCTCTTACAAGGCTTGGTTGCGGAAATATCGTTATCCAAAGCCCTTTTTAGGGTTGCATCGAAATACAGTAATTTGACTTTGGATGCGAATATTTCGAGAACCAAACCTCGCAGAGTATTTTCGTTTTCAGTTTTAGAAAGCTCTTAAAAATTTAACAATGGATTTTTAAAACCGTTTCCGATTTCGAGGCTCGATTACGGAAATATCGCTATCCAAACACAAACGCTTTTGCATGTTTTGCACAGAAATGCAGTAAATCGAGCAATCACTTTGGATGAAAATATTTCGAGAACCAGACCTTCCACACGCTTTTGGTTTAGACGTCCGGATAGAGTTTGAAAAAACCTGTCTTTTGATGTATAGTTCGATGGGATTTGGAAACATTTTTTAAAAGTTGAAAAAAAGTGACAAGGGGGTAGTCCATGATTTTTTTCAAAAATCATTGAAAAAATTTTTGTCAAAATTTTTACATCGCTGGAAAGCTCTGGGAATTTGCTATTCGCCACTGCAAACCGCAACCCCTTACGAGGCTTTGTTGTGGAAATATCGCCATCGACACTTTTTAAGGTTGGACCGAAAAAAACAAAGAAATATCATTTCTGATGTGAATATTTCGAGAACCGAAGCTTGCAAAATTTTTTTATTCATATCGGCGGAAAGGCCTGTTAATTTTCTATACGAAACTGAAAATTGCAACCTCTTACAAGGCTTGGTTGCGGAAATATCGTTATCCAAAGCCCTTTTTAGGGTTGCATCGAAATACAGTAATTTGACTTTGGATGCGAATATTTCGAGAACCAAACCTCGCAGAGTATTTTCGTTTTCAGTTTTAGAAAGCTCTTAAAAATTTAACAATGGATTTTTAAAACCGTTTCCGATTTCGAGGCTCGATTACGGAAATATCGCTATCCAAACACAAACGCTTTTGCATGTTTTGCACAGAAATGCAGTAAATCGAGCAATCACTTTGGATGAAAATATTTCGAGAACCAGACCTTCCACACGCTTTTGGTTTAGACGTCCGGATAGAGTTTGAAAAAACCTGTCTTTTGATGTATAGTTCGATGGGATTTGGAAACATTTTTTAAAAGTTGAAAAAAAGTGACAAGGGGGTAGTCCATGATTTTTTTCAAAAATCATTGAAAAAATTTTTGTCAAAATTTTTACATCGCTGGAAAGCTCTGGGAATTTGCTATTCGCCACTGCAAACCGCAACCCCTTACGAGGCTTTGTTGTGGAAATATCGCCATCGACACTTTTTAAGGTTGGACCGAAAAAAACAAAGAAATGTCATTTCTGATGTGAATATTTCGAGAACCGAAGCTTGCAAAATTTTTTTATTCATATCGGCGGAAAGGCCTGTTAATTGTCTATACGAAACTGAAAACTGCAACCTCTTACAAGGCTTGGTTGCGGAAATATCGTTATCCAAAGCCCTTTTTAGGGTTGCATCGAAATACAGTAATTTGACTTTGGATGCGAATATTTCGAGAACCAAACCTCGCAGAGTATTTTCGTTTTCAGTTTTAGAAAGCTCTTAAAAATTTAACAATGGGTTTTTAAAACCGTTTCCGATTTCGAGGCTCGATTACGGAAATATCGCTATCCAAACACAAACGCTTTTGCATGTTTTGCACAGAAATGCAGTAAATCGAGCAATCAGTTTGGATGAAAATATTTCGAGAACCAGACCTTCCACACGCTTTTGGTTTAGACGTCCGGATAGAGTTTGAAAAAACCTGTCTTTTGATGTAAAGTTCGATGGGATTTGGAAACATTTTTTAAAAGTTGAAAAAAAGTGACAAGGGGGTAGTCCATGATTTTTTTCAAAAATCATTGAAAAAATTTTTGTCAAAATTTTTACATCGCTGGAAAGCTCTGGGAATTTGCTATTCGCCACTGCAAACCGCAACCCCTTACGAGGCTTTGTTGTGGAAATATCGCCATCGACACTTTTTAAGGTTGGACCGAAAAAAACAAAGAAATATCATTTCTGATGTGAATATTTCGAGAACCGAAGCTTGCAAAATTTTTTTATTCATATCGGCGGAAAGGCCTGTTAATTTTCTATACGAAACTGAAAACTGCAACCTCTTACAAGGCTTGGTTGCGGAAATATCGTTATCCAATGCCCTTTTTAGGGTTGCATCGAAATACAGTAATTTGACTTTGGATGCGAATATTTCGAGAACCAAACCTCGCAGAGTATTTTCGTTTTCAGTTTTAGAAAGCTCTTAAAAATTTAACAGTGGGTTTTTAAAACCGTTTCCGATTTCGAGGCTCGATTACGGAAATATCGCTATCCAAACACAAACGCTTTTGCATGTTTTGCACAGAAATGCAGTAAATCGAGCAATCACTTTGGATGAAAATATTTCGAGAACCAGACCTTCCACACGCTTTTGGTTTAGACGTCCGGATAGAGTTTGAAAAAACCTGTCTTTTGATGTATAGTTCGATGGGATTTGGAAACATTTTTTAAAAGTTGAAAAAAAGTGACAAGGGGGTAGTCCATGATTTTTTTCAAAAATCATTGAAAAAATTTTTGTCAAAATTTTTACATCGCTGGAAAGCTCTGGGAATTTGCTATTCGCCACTGCAAACCGCAACCCCTTACGAGGCTTTGTTGTGGAAATATCGCCATCGACACTTTTTAAGGTTGGACCGAAAAAAACAAAGAAATATCATTTCTGATGTGAATATTTCGAGAACCGAAGCTTGCAAAATTTTTTTATTCATATCGGCGGAAAGGCCTGTTAATTTTCTATACGAAACTGAAAATTGCAACCTCTTACAAGGCTTGGTTGCGGAAATATCGTTATCCAAAGCCCTTTTTAGGGTTGCATCGAAATACAGTAATTTGACTTTGGATGCGAATATTTCGAGAACCAAACCTCGCAGAGTATTTTCGTTTTCAGTTTTAGAAAGCTCTTAAAAATTTAACAATGGGTTTTTTAAACCGTTTCCGATTTCGAGGCTCGATTACGGAAATATCGCTATCCAAACACAAACGCTTTTGCATGTTTTGCACAGAAATGCAGTAAATCGAGCAATCACTTTGGATGAAAATATTTCGAGAACCAGACCTTCCACACGCTTTTGGTTTAGACGTCCGGATAGAGTTTGAAAAAACCTGTCTTTTGATGTATAGTTCGATGGGATTTGGAAACATTTTTTAAAAGTTGAAAAAAAGTGACAAGGGGGTAGTCCATGATTTTTTTCAAAAATCATTGAAAAAATTTTTGTCAAAATTTTTACATCGCTGGAAAGCTCTGGGAATTTGCTATTCGCCACTGCAAACCGCAACCCCTTACGAGGCTTTGTTGTGGAAATATCGCCATCGACACTTTTTAAGGTTGGACCGAAAAAAACAAAGAAATATCATTTCTGATGTGAATATTTCGAGAACCGAAGCTTGCAAAATTTTTTTATTCATATCGGCGGAAAGGCCTGTTAATTTTCTATACGAAACTGAAAACTGCAACCTCTTACAAGGCTTGGTTGCGGAAATATCGTTATCCAATGCCCTTTTTAGGGTTGCATCGAAATACAGTAATTTGACTTTGGATGCGAATATTTCGAGAACCAAACCTCGCAGAGTATTTTCGTTTTCAGTTTTTGAAAGCTCTTAAAAATTTAACAGTGGGTTTTTAAAACCGTTTCCGATTTCGAGGCTCGATTACGGAAATATCGCTATCCAAACACAAACGCTTTTGCATGTTTTGCACAGAAATGCAGTAAATCGAGCAATCACTTTGGATGAAAATATTTCGAGAACCAGACCTTCCACACGCTTTTGGTTTAGACGTCCGGATAGAGTTTGAAAAAACCTGTCTTTTGATGTATAGTTCGATGGGATTTGGAAACATTTTTTAAAAGTTGAAAAAAAGTGACAAGGGGGTAGTCCATGATTTTTTTCAAAAATCATTGAAAAAATTTTTGTCAAAATTTTTACATCGCTGGAAAGCTCTGGGAATTTGCTATTCGCCACTGCAAACCGCAACCCCTTACGAGGCTTTGTTGTGGAAATATCGCCATCGACACTTTTTAAGGTTGGACCGAAAAAAACAAAGAAATATCATTTCTGATGTGAATATTTCGAGAACCGAAGCTTGCAAAAATTTTTTATTCATATCGGCGGAAAGGCCTGTTAATTTTCTATACGAAACTGAAAATTGCAACCTCTTACAAGGCTTGGTTGCGGAAATATCGTTATCCAAAGCCCTTTTTAGGGTTGCATCGAAATACAGTAATTTGACTTTGGATGCGAATATTTCGAGAACCAAACCTCGCAGAGTATTTTCGTTTTCAGTTTTAGAAAGCTCTTAAAAATTTAACAATGGATTTTTAAAACCGTTTCCGATTTCGAGGCTCGATTACGGAAATATCGCTATCCAAACACAAACGCTTTTGCATGTTTTGCACAGAAATGCAGTAAATCGAGCAATCACTTTGGATGAAAATATTTCGAGAACCAGACCTTCCACACGCTTTTGGTTTAGACGTCCGGATAGAGTTTGAAAAAACCTGTCTTTTGATGTATAGTTCGATGGGATTTGGAAACATTTTTTAAAAGTTGAAAAAAAGTGACAAGGGGGTAGTCCATGATTTTTTTCAAAAATCATTGAAAAAATTTTTGTCAAAATTTTTACATCGCTGGAAAGCTCTGGGAATTTGCTATTCGCCACTGCAAACCGCAACCCCTTACGAGGCTTTGTTGTGGAAATATCGCCATCGACACTTTTTAAGGTTGGACCGAAAAAAACAAAGAAATGTCATTTCTGATGTGAATATTTCGAGAACCGAAGCTTGCAAAATTTTTTTATTTATATCGGCGGAAAGGCCTGTTAATTGTCTATACGAAACTGAAAACTGCAACCTCTTACAAGGCTTGGTTGCGGAAATATCGTTATCCAAAGCCCTTTTTAGGGTTGCATCGAAATACAGTAATTTGACTTTGGATGCGAATATTTCGAGAACCAAACCTCGCAGAGTATTTTCGTTTTCAGTTTTAGAAAGCTCTTAAAAATTTAACAGTGGGTTTTTAAAACCGTTTCCGATTTCGAGGCTCGATTACGGAAATATCGCTATCCAAACACAAACGCTTTTGCATGTTTTGCACAGAAATGCAGTAAATCGAGCAATCACTTTGGATGAAAATATTTCGAGAACCAGACCTTCCACACGCTTTTGGTTTAGACGTCCGGATAGAGTTTGAAAAAACCTGTCTTTTGATGTATAGTTCGATGGGATTTGGAAACATTTTTTAAAAGTTGAAAAAAAGTGACAAGGGGGTAGTCCATGATTTTTTTCAAAAATCATTGAAAAAATTTTTGTCAAAATTTTTACATCGCTGGAAAGCTCTGGGAATTTGCTATTCGCCACTGCAAACCGCAACCCCTTACGAGGCTTTGTTGTGGAAATATCGCCATCGACACTTTTTAAGGTTGGACCGAAAAAAACAAAGAAATATCATTTCTGATGTGAATATTTCGAGAACCGAAGCTTGCAAAATTTTTTTATTCATATCGGCGGAAAGGCCTGTTAATTTTCTATACGAAACTGAAAATTGCAACCTCTTACAAGGCTTGGTTGCGGAAATATCGTTATCCAAAGCCCTTTTTAGGGTTGCATCGAAATACAGTAATTTGACTTTGGATGCGAATATTTCGAGAACCAAACCTCGCAGAGTATTTTCGTTTTCAGTTTTAGAAAGCTCTTAAAAATTTAACAATGGATTTTTAAAACCGTTTCCGATTTCGAGGCTCGATTACGGAAATATCGCTATCCAAACACAAACGCTTTTGCATGTTTTGCACAGAAATGCAGTAAATCGAGCAATCACTTTGGATGAAAATATTTCGAGAACCAGACCTTCCACACGCTTTTGGTTTAGACGTCCGGATAGAGTTTGAAAAAACCTGTCTTTTGATGTATAGTTCGATGGGATTTGGAAACATTTTTTAAAAGTTGAAAAAAAGTGACAAGGGGGTAGTCCATGATTTTTTTCAAAAATCATTGAAAAAATTTTTGTCAAAATTTTTACATCGCTGGAAAGCTCTGGGAATTTGCTATTCGCCACTGCAAACCGCAACCCCTTACGAGGCTTTGTTGTGGAAATATCGCCATCGACACTTTTTAAGGTTGGACCGAAAAAAACAAAGAAATATCATTTCTGATGTGAATATTTCGAGAACCGAAATCTTGCAAAATTTTTTTATTCATATCGGCGGAAAGGCCTGTTAATTTTCTATACGAAACTGAAAACTGCAATCTCTTACAAGGCTTGGTTGCGGAAATATCGTTATCCAATGCCCTTTTTAGGGTTGCATCGAAATACAGTAATTTGACTTTGGATGCGAATATTTCGAGAACCAAACCTCGCAGAGTATTTTCGTTTTCAGTTTTTGAAAGCTCTTAAAAATTTAACAGTGGGTTTTTAAAACCGTTTCCGATTTCGAGGCTCGATTACGGAAATATCGCTATCCAAACACAAACGCTTTTGCATGTTTTGCACAGAAATGCAGTAAATCGAGCAATCACTTTGGATGAAAATATTTCGAGAACCAGACCTTCCACACGCTTTTGGTTTAGACGTCCGGATAGAGTTTGAAAAAACCTGTCTTTTGATGTATAGTTCGATGGGATTTGGAAACATTTTTTAAAAGTTGAAAAAAAGTGACAAGGGGGTAGTCCATGATTTTTTTCAAAAATCATTGAAAAAATTTTTGTCAAAATTTTTACATCGCTGGAAAGCTCTGGGAATTTGCTATTCGCCACTGCAAACCGCAACCCCTTACGAGGCTTTGTTGTGGAAATATCGCCATCGACACTTTTTAAGGTTGGACCGAAAAAAACAAAGAAATATCATTTCTGATGTGAATATTTCGAGAACCGAAGCTTGCAAAAATTTTTTATTCATATCGGCGGAAAGGCCTGTTAATTTTCTATACGAAACTGAAAATTGCAACCTCTTACAAGGCTTGGTTGCGGAAATATCGTTATCCAAAGCCCTTTTTAGGGTTGCATCGAAGTACAGTAATTTGACTTTGGATGCGAATATTTCGAGAACCAAACCTCGCAGAGTATTTTCGTTTTCAGTTTTAGAAAGCTCTTAAAAATTTAACAATGGATTTTTAAAACCGTTTCCGATTTCGAGGCTCGATTACGGAAATATCGCTATCCAAACACAAACGCTTTTGCATGTTTTGCACAGAAATGCAGTAAATCGAGCAATCACTTTGGATGAAAATATTTCGAGAACCAGACCTTCCACACGCTTTTGGTTTAGACGTCCGGATAGAGTTTGAAAAAACCTGTCTTTTGATGTATAGTTCGATGGGATTTGGAAACATTTTTTAAAAGTTGAAAAAAAGTGACAAGGGGGTAGTCCATGATTTTTTTCAAAAATCATTGAAAAAATTTTTGTCAAAATTTTTACATCGCTGGAAAGCTCTGGGAATTTGCTATTCGCCACTGCAAACCGCAACCCCTTACGAGGCTTTGTTGTGGAAATATCGCCATCGACACTTTTTAAGGTTGGACCGAAAAAACAAAGAAATATCATTTCTGATGTGAATATTTCGAGAACCGAAGCTTGCAAAATTTTTTTATTCATATCGGCGGAAAGGCCTGTTAATTTTCTATACGAAACTGAAAACTGCAACCTCTTACAAGGCTTGGTTGCGGAAATATCGTTATCCAAAGCCCTTTTTAGGGTTGCATCGAAATACAGTAATTTGACTTTGGATGCGAATATTTCGAGAACCAAACCTCGCAGAGTATTTTCGTTTTCAGTTTTAGAAAGCTCTTAAAAATTTAACAGTGGGTTTTTAAAACCGTTTCCGATTTCGAGGCTCGATTACGGAAATATCGCTATCCAAACACAAACGCTTTTGCATGTTTTGCACAGAAATGCAGTAAATCGAGCAATCACTTTGGATGAAAATATTTCGAGAACCAGACCTTCCACACGCTTTTGGTTTAGACGTCCGGATAGAGTTTGAAAAAACCTGTCTTTTGATGTATAGTTCGATGGGATTTGGAAACATTTTTTAAAAGTTGAAAAAAAGTGACAAGGGGGTAGTCCATGATTTTTTTCAAAAATCATTGAAAAAATTTTTGTCAAAATTTTTACATCGCTGGAAAGCTCTGGGAATTTGCTATTCGCCACTGCAAACCGCAACCCCTTACGAGGCTTTGTTGTGGAAATATCGCCATCGACACTTTTTAAGGTTGGACCGAAAAAAACAAAGAAATATCATTTCTGATGTGAATATTTCGAGAACCGAAGCTTGCAAAATTTTTTTATTCATATCGGCGGAAAGGCCTGTTAATTTTCTATACGAAACTGAAAATTGCAACCTCTTACAAGGCTTGGTTGCGGAAATATCGTTATCCAAAGCCCTTTTTAGGGTTGCATCGAAATACAGTAATTTGACTTTGGATGCGAATATTTCGAGAACCAAACCTCGCAGAGTATTTTCGTTTTCAGTTTTAGAAAGCTCTTAAAAATTTAACAATGGATTTTTAAAACCGTTTCCGATTTCGAGGCTCGATTACGGAAATATCGCTATCCAAACACAAACGCTTTTGCATGTTTTGCACAGAAATGCAGTAAATCGAGCAATCACTTTGGATGAAAATATTTCGAGAACCAGACCTTCCACACGCGTTTGGTTTAGACGTCCGGATAGAGTTTGAAAAAACCTGTCTTTTGATGTATAGTTCGATGGGATTTGGAAACATTTTTTAAAAGTTGAAAAAAAGTGACAAGGGGGTAGTCCATGATTTTTTTCAAAAATCATTGAAAAAATTTTTGTCAAAATTTTTACATCGCTGGAAAGCTCTGGGAATTTGCTATTCGCCACTGCAAACCGCAACCCCTTACGAGGCTTTGTTGTGGAAATATCGCCATCGACACTTTTTAAGGTTGGACCGAAAAAAACAAAGAAATATCATTTCTGATGTGAATATTTCGAGAACCGAAATCTTGCAAAATTTTTTTATTCATATCGGCGGAAAGGCCTGTTAATTTTCTATACGAAACTGAAAACTGCAATCTCTTACAAGGCTTGGTTGCGGAAATATCGTTATCCAATGCCCTTTTTAGGGTTGCATCGAAATACAGTAATTTGACTTTGGATGCGAATATTTCGAGAACCAAACCTCGCAGAGTATTTTCGTTTTCAGTTTTTGAAAGCTCTTAAAAATTTAACAGTGGGTTTTTAAAACCGATTCCGATTTCGAGGCTCGATTACGGAAATATCGCTATCCAAACACAAACGCTTTTGCATGTTTTGCACAGAAATGCAGTAAATCGAGCAATCACTTTGGATGAAAATATTTCGAGAACCAGACCTTCCACACGCTTTTGGTTTAGACGTCCGGATAGAGTTTGAAAAAACCTGTCTTTTGATGTATAGTTCGATGGGATTTGGAAACATTTTTTAAAAGTTGAAAAAAAGTGACAAGGGGGTAGTCCATGATTTTTTTCAAAAATCATTGAAAAAATTTTTGTCAAAATTTTTACATCGCTGGAAAGCTCTGGGAATTTGCTATTCGCCACTGCAAACCGCAACCCCTTACGAGGCTTTGTTGTGGAAATATCGCCATCGACACTTTTTAAGGTTGGACCGAAAAAAACAAAGAAATATCATTTCTGATGTGAATATTTCGAGAACCGAAGCTTGCAAAAATTTTTTATTCATATCGGCGGAAAGGCCTGTTAATTTTCTATACGAAACTGAAAATTGCAACCTCTTACAAGGCTTGGTTGCGGAAATATCGTTATCCAAAGCCCTTTTTAGGGTTGCATCGAAGTACAGTAATTTGACTTTGGATGCGAATATTTCGAGAACCAAACCTCGCAGAGTATTTTCGTTTTCAGTTTTAGAAAGCTCTTAAAAATTTAACAATGGATTTTTAAAACCGTTTCCGATTTCGAGGCTCGATTACGGAAATATCGCTATCCAAACACAAACGCTTTTGCATGTTTTGCACAGAAATGCAGTAAATCGAGCAATCACTTTGGATGAAAATATTTCGAGAACCAGACCTTCCACACGCTTTTGGTTTAGACGTCCGGATAGAGTTTGAAAAAACCTGTCTTTTGATGTATAGTTCGATGGGATTTGGAAACATTTTTTAAAAGTTGAAAAAAAGTGACAAGGGGGTAGTCCATGATTTTTTTCAAAAATCATTGAAAAAATTTTTGTCAAAATTTTTACATCGCTGGAAAGCTCTGGGAATTTGCTATTCGCCACTGCAAACCGCAACCCCTTACGAGGCTTTGTTGTGGAAATATCGCCATCGACACTTTTTAAGGTTGGACCGAAAAAACAAAGAAATATCATTTCTGATGTGAATATTTCGAGAACCGAAGCTTGCAAAATTTTTTTATTCATATCGGCGGAAAGGCCTGTTAATTTTCTATACGAAACTGAAAACTGCAACCTCTTACAAGGCTTGGTTGCGGAAATATCGTTATCCAAAGCCCTTTTTAGGGTTGCATCGAAATACAGTAATTTGACTTTGGATGCGAATATTTCGAGAACCAAACCTCGCAGAGTATTTTCGTTTTCAGTTTTAGAAAGCTCTTAAAAATTTAACAGTGGGTTTTTAAAACCGTTTCCGATTTCGAGGCTCGATTACGGAAATATCGCTATCCAAACACAAACGCTTTTGCATGTTTTGCACAGAAATGCAGTAAATCGAGCAATCACTTTGGATGAAAATATTTCGAGAACCAGACCTTCCACACGCTTTTGGTTTAGACGTCCGGATAGAGTTTGAAAAAACCTGTCTTTTGATGTATAGCTCGATGGGATTTGGAAACATTTTTTAAAAGTTGAAAAAAAGTGACAAGGGGGTAGTCCATGATTTTTTTCAAAAATCATTGAAAAAATTTTTGTCAAAATTTTTACATCGCTGGAAAGCTCTGGGAATTTGCTATTCGCCACTGCAAACTGCAACCCCTTACGAGGCTTTGTTGTGGAAATATCGCCATCGACACTTTTTAAGGTTGGACCGAAAAAAACAAAGAAATATCATTTCTGATGTGAATATTTCGAGAACCGAAGCTTGCAAAATTTTTTTATTCATATCGGCGGAAAGGCCTGTTAATTTTCTATACGAAACTGAAAACTGCAACCTCTTACAAGGCTTGGTTGCGGAAATATCGTTATCCAAAGCCCTTTTTAGGGTTGCATCGAAATACAGTAATTTGACTTTGGATGCGAATATTTCGAGAACCAAACCTCGCAGAGTATTTTCGTTTTCAGTTTTAGAAAGCTCTTAAAAATTTAACAATGGGTTTTTAAAACCGTTTCCGATTTCGAGGCTCGATTACGGAAATATCGCTATCCAAACACAAACGCTTTTGCATGTTTTGCACAGAAATGCAGTAAATCGAGCAATCACTTTGGATGAAAATATTTCGAGAACCAGACCTTCCACACGCTTTTGGTTTAGACGTCCGGATAGAGTTTGAAAAAACCTGTCTTTTGATGTATAGTTCGATGGGATTTGGAAACATTTTTTAAAAGTTGAAAAAAAGTGACAAGGGGGTAGTCCATGATTTTTTTCAAAAATCATTGAAAAAATTTTTGTCAAAATTTTTACATCGCTGGAAAGCTCTGGGAATTTGCTATTCGCCACTGCAAACCGCAACCCCTTACGAGGCTTTGTTGTGGAAATATCGCCATCGACACTTTTTAAGGTTGGACCGAAAAAAACAAAGAAATATCATTTCTGATGTGAATATTTCGAGAACCGAAGCTTGCAAAATTTTTTTATTCATATCGGCGGAAAGGCCTGTTAATTTTCTATACGAAACTGAAAATTGCAACCTCTTACAAGGCTTGGTTGCGGAAATATCGTTATCCAAAGCCCTTTTTAGGGTTGCATCGAAATACAGTAATTTGACTTTGGATGCGAATATTTCGAGAACCAAACCTCGCAGAGTATTTTCGTTTTCAGTTTTAGAAAGCTCTTAAAAATTTAACAATGGGTTTTTAAAACCGTTTCCGATTTCGAGGCTCGATTACGGAAATATCGCTATCCAAACACAAACGCTTTTGCATGTTTTGCACAGAAATGCAGTAAATCGAGCAATCACTTTGGATGAAAATATTTCGAGAACCAGACCTTCCACACGCTTTTGGTTTAGACGTCCGGATAGAGTTTGAAAAAACCTGTCTTTTGATGTATAGTTCGATGGGATTTGGAAACATTTTTTAAAAGTTGAAAAAAAGTGACAAGGGGGTAGTCCATGATTTTTTTCAAAAATCATTGAAAAAATTTTTGTCAAAATTTTTACATCGCTGGAAAGCTCTGGGAATTTGCTATTCGCCACTGCAAACCGCAACCCCTTACGAGGCTTTGTTGTGGAAATATCGCAATCGACACTTTTTAATGTTGGACCGAAAAAAACAAAGAAATATCATTTCTGATGTGAATATTTCGAGAACCGAAGCTTGCAAAATTTTTTTATTCATATCGGCGGAAAGGCCTGTTAATTGTCTATACGAAACTGAAAACTGCAACCTCTTACAAGGCTTGGTTGCGGAAATATCGTTATCCAAAGCCCTTTTTAGGGTTGCATCGAAATACAGTAATTTGACTTTGGATGCGAATATTTCGAGAACCAAACCTCGCAGAGTATTTTCGTTTTCAGTTTTAGAAAGCTCTTAAAAATTTAAAAATGGATTTTTAAAACCGTTTCCGATTTCGAGGCTCGATTACGGAAATATCGCTATCCAAACACAAACGCTTTTGCATGTTTTGCACAGAAATGCAGTAAATCGAGCAATCACTTTGGATGAAAATATTTCGAGAACCAGACCTTCCACACGCTTTTGGTTTAGACGTCCGGATAGAGTTTGAAAAAACCTGTCTTTTGATGTATAGCTCGATGGGATTTGGAAACATTTTTTAAAAGTTGAAAAAAAGTGACAAGGGGGTAGTCCATGATTTTTTTCAAAAATCATTGAAAAAATTTTTGTCAAAATTTTTACATCGCTGGAAAGCTCTGGGAATTTGCTATTCGCCACTGCAAACTGCAACCCCTTACGAGGCTTTGTTGTGGAAATATCGCCATCGACACTTTTTAAGGTTGGACCGAAAAAAACAAAGAAATATCATTTCTGATGTGAATATTTCGAGAACCGAAGCTTGCAAAATTTTTTTATTCATATCGGCGGAAAGGCCTGTTAATTTTCTATACGAAACTGAAAATTGCAACCTCTTAGAAGGCTTGGTTGCGGAAATATCGTTATCCAAAGCCCTTTTTAGGGTTGCATCGAAATACAGTAATTTGACTTTGGATGCGAATATTTCGAGAACCAAACCTCGCAGAGTATTTTCGTTTTCAGTTTTAGAAAGCTCTTAAAAATTTAACAATGGATTTTTAAAACCGTTTCCGATTTCGAGGCTCGATTACGGAAATATCGCTATCCAAACACAAACGCTTTTGCATGTTTTGCACAGAAATGCAGTAAATCGAGCAATCACTTTGGATGAAAATATTTCGAGAACCAGACCTTCCACACGCTTTTGGTTTAGACGTCCGGATAGAGTTTGAAAAAACCTGTCTTTTGATGTATAGTTCGATTGGATTTGGAAACATTTTTTAAAAGTTGAAAAAAAGTGACGAAACTGAAAATTGCAACCAAGGGGGTAGTCCATGATTTTTTTCAAAAATCATTGAAAAAATTTTTGTCAAAATTTTTACATCGCTGGAAAGCTCTGGGAATTTGCTATTCGCCACTGCAAACCGCAACCCCTTACGAGGCTTTGTTGTGGAAATATCGCCATCGACACTTTTTAAGGTTGGACCGAAAAAAACAAAGAAATGTCATTTCTGATGTGAATATTTCGAGAACCGAAGCTTGCAAAATTTTTTTATTCATATCGGCGGAAAGGCCTGTTAATTGTCTATACGAAACTGAAAACTGCAACCTCTTACAAGGCTTGGTTGCGGAAATATCGTTATCCAAAGCCCTTTTTAGGGTTGCATCGAAATACAGTAATTTGACTTTGGATGCGAATATTTCGAGAACCAAACCTCGCAGAGTATTTTCGTTTTCAGTTTTAGAAAGCTCTTAAAAATTTAACAATGGGTTTTTAAAACCGTTTCCGATTTCGAGGCTCGATTACGGAAATATCGCTATCCAAACACAAACGCTTTTGCATGTTTTGCACAGAAATGCAGTAAATCGAGCAATCACTTTGGATGAAAATATTTCGAGAACCAGACCTTCCACACGCTTTTGGTTTAGACGTCCGGATAGAGTTTGAAAAAACCTGTCTTTTGATGTATAGTTCGATGGGATTTGGAAACATTTTTTAAAAGTTGAAAAAAAGTGACAAGGGGGTAGTCCATGATTTTTTTCAAAAATCATTGAAAAAATTTTTGTCAAAATTTTTACATCGCTGGAAAGCTCTGGGAATTTGCTATTCGCCACTGCAAACCGCAACCCCTTACGAGGCTTTGTTGTGGAAATATCGCCATCGACACTTTTTAAGGTTGGACCGAAAAAAACAAAGAAATATCATTTCTGATGTGAATATTTCGAGAACCGAAGCTTGCAAAATTTTTTTATTCATATCGGCGGAAAGGCCTGTTAATTTTCTATACGAAACTGAAAATTGCAACCTCTTACAAGGCTTGGTTGCGGAAATATCGTTATCCAAAGCCCTTTTTAGGGTTGCATCGAAATACAGTAATTTGACTTTGGATGCGAATATTTCGAGAACCAAACCTCGCAGAGTATTTTCGTTTTCAGTTTTAGAAAGCTCTTAAAAATTTAACAATGGGTTTTTAAAACCGTTTCCGATTTCGAGGCTCGATTACGGAAATATCGCTATCCAAACACAAACGCTTTTGCATGTTTTGCACAGAAATGCAGTAAATCGAGCAATCACTTTGGATGAAAATATTTCGAGAACCAGACCTTCCACACGCTTTTGGTTTAGACGTCCGGATAGAGTTTGAAAAAACCTGTCTTTTGATGTATAGTTCGATGGGATTTGGAAACATTTTTTAAAAGTTGAAAAAAAGTGACGAAACTGAAAATTGCAACCAAGGGGGTAGTCCATGATTTTTTTCAAAAATCATTGAAAAAATTTTTGTCAAAATTTTTACATCGCTGGAAAGCTCTGGGAATTTGCTATTCGCCACTGCAAACCGCAACCCCTTACGAGGCTTTGTTGTGGAAATATCGCCATCGACACTTTTTAAGGTTGGACCGAAAAAAACAAAGAAATGTCATTTCTGATGTGAATATTTCGAGAACCGAAGCTTGCAAAATTTTTTTATTCATATCGGCGGAAAGGCCTGTTAATTGTCTATACGAAACTGAAAACTGCAACCTCTTACAAGGCTTGGTTGCGGAAATATCGTTATCCAAAGCCCTTTTTAGGGTTGCATCGAAATACAGTAATTTGACTTTGGATGCGAATATTTCGAGAACCAAACCTCGCAGAGTATTTTCGTTTTCAGTTTTAGAAAGCTCTTAAAAATTTAACAATGGGTTTTTAAAACCGTTTCCGATTTCGAGGCTCGATTACGGAAATATCGCTATCCAAACACAAACGCTTTTGCATGTTTTGCACAGAAATGCAGTAAATCGAGCAATCACTTTGGATGAAAATATTTCGAGAACCAGACCTTCCACACGCTTTTGGTTTAGACGTCCGGATAGAGTTTGAAAAAACCTGTCTTTTGATGTATAGTTCGATGGGATTTGGAAACATTTTTTAAAAGTTGAAAAAAAGTGACAAGGGGGTAGTCCATGATTTTTTTCAAAAATCATTGAAAAAATTTTTGTCAAAATTTTTACATCGCTGGAAAGCTCTGGGAATTTGCTATTCGCCACTGCAAACCGCAACCCCTTACGAGGCTTTGTTGTGGAAATATCGCCATCGACACTTTTTAAGGTTGGACCGAAAAAAACAAAGAAATATCATTTCTGATGTGAATATTTCGAGAACCGAAGCTTGCAAAATTTTTTTATTCATATCGGCGGAAAGGCCTGTTAATTTTCTATACGAAACTGAAAATTGCAACCTCTTACAAGGCTTGGTTGCGGAAATATCGTTATCCAAAGCCCTTTTTAGGGTTGCATCGAAATACAGTAATTTGACTTTGGATGCGAATATTTCGAGAACCAAACCTCGCAGAGTATTTTCGTTTTCAGTTTTAGAAAGCTCTTAAAAATTTAACAATGGGTTTTTAAAACCGTTTCCGATTTAGAGGCTCGATTACGGAAATATCGCTATCCAAACACAAACGCTTTTGCATGTTTTGCACAGAAATGCAGTAAATCGAGCAATCACTTTGGATGAAAATATTTCGAGAACCAGACCTTCCACACGCTTTTGGTTTAGACGTCCGGATAGAGTTTGAAAAAACCTGTCTTTTGATGTATAGTTCGATGGGATTTGGAAACATTTTTTAAAAGTTGAAAAAAAGTGACAAGGGGGTAGTCCATGATTTTTTTCAAAAATCATTGAAAAAATTTTTGTCAAAATTTTTACATCGCTGGAAAGCTCTGGGAATTTGCTATTCGCCACTGCAAACCGCAACCCCTTACGAGGCTTTGTTGTGGAAATATCGCCATCGACACTTTTTAAGGTTGGACCGAAAAAAACAAAGAAATGTCATTTCTGATGTGAATATTTCGAGAACCGAAGCTTGCAAAATTTTTTTATTCATATCGGCGGAAAGGCCTGTTAATTGTCTATACGAAACTGAAAACTGCAACCTCTTACAAGGCTTGGTTGCGGAAATATCGTTATCCAAAGCCCTTTTTAGGGTTGCATCGAAATACAGTAATTTGACTTTGGATGCGAATATTTCGAGAACCAAACCTCGCAGAGTATTTTCGTTTTCAGTTTTAGAAAGCTCTTAAAAATTTAACAATGGGTTTTTAAAACCGTTTCCGATTTCGAGGCTCGATTACGGAAATATCGCTATCCAAACACAAACGCTTTTGCATGTTTTGCACAGAAATGCAGTAAATCGAGCAATCACTTTGGATGAAAATATTTCGAGAACCAGACCTTCCACACGCTTTTGGTTTAGACGTCCGGATAGAGTTTGAAAAAACCTGTCTTTTGATGTATAGTTCGATGGGATTTGGAAACATTTTTTAAAAGTTGAAAAAAAGTGACAAGGGGGTAGTCCATGATTTTTTTCAAAAATCATTGAAAAAATTTTTGTCAAAATTTTTACATCGCTGGAAAGCTCTGGGAATTTGCTATTCGCCACTGCAAACCGCAACCCCTTACGAGGCTTTGTTGTGGAAATATCGCCATCGACACTTTTTAAGGTTGGACCGAAAAAAACAAAGAAATATCATTTCTGATGTGAATATTTCGAGAACCGAAGCTTGCAAAATTTTTTTATTCATATCGGCGGAAAGGCCTGTTAATTTTCTATACGAAACTGAAAATTGCAACCTCTTACAAGGCTTGGTTGCGGAAATATCGTTATCCAAAGCCCTTTTTAGGGTTGCATCGAAATACAGTAATTTGACTTTGGATGCGAATATTTCGAGAACCAAACCTCGCAGAGTATTTTCGTTTTCAGTTTTAGAAAGCTCTTAAAAATTTAACAATGGATTTTTAAAACCGTTTCCGATTTCGAGGCTCGATTACGGAAATATCGCTATCCAAACACAAACGCTTTTGCATGTTTTGCACAGAAATGCAGTAAATCGAGCAATCACTTTGGATGAAAATATTTCGAGAACCAGACCTTCCACACGCTTTTGGTTTAGACGTCCGGATAGAGTTTGAAAAAACCTGTCTTTTGATGTATAGTTCGATGGGATTTGGAAACATTTTTTAAAAGTTGAAAAAAAGTGACAAGGGGGTAGTCCATGATTTTTTTCAAAAATCATTGAAAAAATTTTTGTCAAAATTTTTACATCGCTGGAAAGCTCTGGGAATTTGCTATTCGCCACTGCAAACCGCAACCCCTTACGAGGCTTTGTTGTGGAAATATCGCCATCGACACTTTTTAAGGTTGGACCGAAAAAAACAAAGAAATATCATTTCTGATGTGAATATTTCGAGAACCGAAGCTTGCAAAAATTTTTTATTCATATCGGCGGAAAGGCCTGTTAATTTTCTATACGAAACTGAAAATTGCAACCTCTTACAAGGCTTGGTTGCGGAAATATCGTTATCCAAAGCCCTTTTTAGGGTTGCATCGAAATACAGTAATTTGACTTTGGATGCGAATATTTCGAGAACCAAACCTCGCAGAGTATTTTCGTTTTCAGTTTTAGAAAGCTCTTAAAAATTTAACAATGGGTTTTTAAAACCGTTTCCGATTTCGAGGCTCGATTACGGAAATATCGCTATCCAAACACAAACGCTTTTGCATGTTTTGCACAGAAATGCAGTAAATCGAGCAATCACTTTGGATGAAAATATTTCGAGAACCAGACCTTCCACACGCTTTTGGTTTAGACGTCCGGATAGAGTTTGAAAAAACCTGTCTTTTGATGTATAGTTCGATGGGATTTGGAAACATTTTTTAAAAGTTGAAAAAAAGTGACAAGGGGGTAGTCCATGATTTTTTTCAAAAATCATTGAAAAAATTTTTGTCAAAATTTTTACATCGCTGGAAAGCTCTGGGAATTTGCTATTCGCCACTGCAAACCGCAACCCCTTACGAGGCTTTGTTGTGGAAATATCGCCATCGACACTTTTTAAGGTTGGACCGAAAAAACAAAGAAATGTCATTTCTGATGTGAATATTTCGAGAACCGAAGCTTGCAAAATTTTTTTATTCATATCGGCGGAAAGGCCTGTTAATTGTCTATACGAAACTGAAAACTGCAACCTCTTACAAGGCTTGGTTGCGGAAATATCGTTATCCAAAGCCCTTTTTAGGGTTGCATCGAAATACAGTAATTTGACTTTGGATGCGAATATTTCGAGAACCAAACCTCGCAGAGTATTTTCGTTTTCAGTTTTAGAAAGCTCTTAAAAATTTAACAGTGGGTTTTTAAAACCGTTTCCGATTTCGAGGCTCGATTACGGAAATATCGCTATCCAAACACAAACGCTTTTGCATGTTTTGCACAGAAATGCAGTAAATCGAGCAATCACTTTGGATGAAAATATTTCGAGAACCAGACCTTCCACACGCTTTTGGTTTAGACGTCCGGATAGAGTTTGAAAAAACCTGTCTTTTGATGTATAGTTCGATGGGATTTGGAAACATTTTTTAAAAGTTGAAAAAAAGTGACAAGGGGGTAGTCCATGATTTTTTTCAAAAATCATTGAAAAAATTTTTGTCAAAATTTTTACATCGCTGGAAAGCTCTGGGAATTTGCTATTCGCCACTGCAAACCGCAACCCCTTACGAGGCTTTGTTGTGGAAATATCGCCATCGACACTTTTTAAGGTTGGACCGAAAAAAACAAAGAAATATCATTTCTGATGTGAATATTTCGAGAACCGAAGCTTGCAAAATTTTTTTATTCATATCGGCGGAAAGGCCTGTTAATTTTCTATACGAAACTGAAAATTGCAACCTCTTACAAGGCTTGGTTGCGGAAATATCGTTATCCAAAGGCCTTTTTAGGGTTGCATCGAAATACAGTAATTTGACTTTGGATGCGAATATTTCGAGAACCAAACCTCGCAGAGTATTTTCGTTTTCAGTTTTAGAAAGCTCTTAAAAATTTAACAATGGGTTTTTAAAACCGTTTCCGATTTCGAGGCTCGATTACGGAAATATCGCTATCCAAACACAAACGCTTTTGCATGTTTTGCACAGAAATGCAGTAAATCGAGCAATCACTTTGGATGAAAATATTTCGAGAACCAGACCTTCCACACGCTTTTGGTTTAGACGTCCGGATAGAGTTTGAAAAAACCTGTCTTTTGATGTATAGTTCGATGGGATTTGGAAACATTTTTTAAAAGTTGAAAAAAAGTGACAAGGGGGTAGTCCATGATTTTTTTCAAAAATCATTGAAAAAATTTTTGTCAAAATTTTTACATCGCTGGAAAGCTCTGGGAATTTGCTATTCGCCACTGCAAACCGCAACCCCTTACGAGGCTTTGTTGTGGAAATATCGCCATCGACACTTTTTAAGGTTGGACCGAAAAAAACAAAGAAATGTCATTTCTGATGTGAATATTTCGAGAACCGAAGCTTGCAAAATTTTTTTATTCATATCGGCGGAAAGGCCTGTTAATTGTCTATACGAAACTGAAAACTGCAACCTCTTACAAGGCTTGGTTGCGGAAATATCGTTATCCAAAGCCCTTTTTAGGGTTGCATCGAAATACAGTAATTTGACTTTGGATGCGAATATTTCGAGAACCAAACCTCGCAGAGTATTTTCGTTTTCAGTTTTAGAAAGCTCTTAAAAATTTAACAATGGGTTTTTAAAACCGTTTCCGATTTCGAGGCTCGATTACGGAAATATCGCTATCCAAACACAAACGCTTTTGCATGTTTTGCACAGAAATGCAGTAAATCGAGCAATCACTTTGGATGAAAATATTTCGAGAACCAGACCTTCCACACGCTTTTGGTTTAGACGTCCGGATAGAGTTTGAAAAAACCTGTCTTTTGATGTATAGTTCGATGGGATTTGGAAACATTTTTTAAAAGTTGAAAAAAAGTGACAAGGGGGTAGTCCATGATTTTTTTCAAAAATCATTGAAAAAATTTTTGTCAAAATTTTTACATCGCTGGAAAGCTCTGGGAATTTGCTATTCGCCACTGCAAACCGCAACCCCTTACGAGGCTTTGTTGTGGAAATATCGCAATCGACACTTTTTAAGGTTGGACCGAAAAAAACAAAGAAATATCATTTCTGATGTGAATATTTCGAGAACCGAAGCTTGCAAAATTTTTTTATTCATATCGGCGGAAAGGCCTGTTAATTTTCTATACGAAACTGAAAACTGCAACCTCTTACAAGGCTTGGTTGCGGAAATATCGTTATCCAAAGCCCTTTTTAGGGTTGCATCGAAATACAGTAATTTGACTTTGGATGCGAATATTTCGAGAACCAAACCTCGCAGAGTATTTTCGTTTTCAGTTTTAGAAAGCTCTTAAAAATTTAACAATGGGTTTTTAAAACCGTTTCCGATTTCGAGGCTCGATTACGGAAATATCGCTATCCAAACACAAACGCTTTTGCATGTTTTGCACAGAAATGCAGTAAATCGAGCAATCACTTTGGATGAAAATATTTCGAGAACCAGACCTTCCACACGCTTTTGGTTTAGACGTCCGGATAGAGTTTGAAAAAACCTGTCTTTTGATGTATAGTTCGATGGGATTTGGAAACATTTTTTAAAAGTTGAAAAAAAGTGACAAGGGGGTAGTCCATGATTTTTTTCAAAAATCATTGAAAAAATTTTTGTCAAAATTTTTACATCGCTGGAAAGCTCTGGGAATTTGCTATTCGCCACTGCAAACCGCAACCCCTTACGAGGCTTTGTTGTGGAAATATCGCAATCGACACTTTTTAAGGTTGGACCGAAAAAAACAAAGAAATATCATTTCTGATGTGAATATTTCGAGAACCGAAGCTTGCAAAATTTTTTTATTCATATCGGCGGAAAGGCCTGTTAATTGTCTATACGAAACTGAAAACTGCAACCTCTTACAAGGCTTGGTTGCGGAAATATCGTTATCCAAAGGCCTTTTTAGGGTTGCATCGAAATACAGTAATTTGACTTTGGATGCGAATATTTCGAGAACCAAACCTCGCAGAGTATTTTCGTTTTCAGTTTTAGAAAGCTCTTAAAAATTTAACAATGGGTTTTTAAAACCGTTTCCGATTTCGAGGCTCGATTACGGAAATATCGCTATCCAAACACAAACGCTTTTGCATGTTTTGCACAGAAATGCAGTAAATCGAGCAATCACTTTGGATGAAAATATTTCGAGAACCAGACCTTCCACACGCTTTTGGTTTAGACGTCCGGATAGAGTTTGAAAAAACCTGTCTTTTGATGTATAGTTCGATGGGATTTGGAAACATTTTTTAAAAGTTGAAAAAAAGTGACAAGGGGGTAGTCCATGATTTTTTTCAAAAATCATTGAAAAAATTTTTGTCAAAATTTTTACATCGCTGGAAAGCTCTGGGAATTTGCTATTCGCCACTGCAAACCGCAACCCCTTACGAGGCTTTGTTGTGGAAATATCGCCATCGACACTTTTTAAGGTTGGACCGAAAAAAACAAAGAAATGTCATTTCTGATGTGAATATTTCGAGAACCGAAGCTTGCAAAATTTTTTTATTCATATCGGCGGAAAGGCCTGTTAATTGTCTATACGAAACTGAAAACTGCACCCTCTTACAAGGCTTGGTTGCGGAAATATCGTTATCCAAAGCCCTTTTTAGGGTTGCATCGAAATACAGTAATTTGACTTTGGATGCGAATATTTCGAGAACCAAACCTCGCAGAGTATTTTCGTTTTCAGTTTTAGAAAGCTCTTAAAAATTTAACAATGGGTTTTTAAAACCGTTTCCGATTTCGAGGCTCGATTACGGAAATATCGCTATCCAAACACAAACGCTTTTGCATGTTTTGCACAGAAATGCAGTAAATCGAGCAATCACTTTGGATGAAAATATTTCGAGAACCAGACCTTCCACACGCTTTTGGTTTAGACGTCCGGATAGAGTTTGAAAAAACCTGTCTTTTGATGTATAGTTCGATGGGATTTGGAAACATTTTTTAAAAGTTGAAAAAAAGTGACAAGGGGGTAGTCCATGATTTTTTTCAAAAATCATTGAAAAAATTTTTGTCAAAATTTTTACATCGCTGGAAAGCTCTGGGAATTTGCTATTCGCCACTGCAAACCGCAACCCCTTACGAGGCTTTGTTGTGGAAATATCGCAATCGACACTTTTTAAGGTTGGACCGAAAAAAACAAAGAAATATCATTTCTGATGTGAATATTTCGAGAACCGAAGCTTGCAAAATTTTTTTATTCATATCGGCGGAAAGGCCTGTTAATTTTCTATACGAAACTGAAAACTGCAACCTCTTACAAGGCTTGGTTGCGGAAATATCGTTATCCAAAGCCCTTTTTAGGGTTGCATCGAAATACAGTAATTTGACTTTGGATGCGAATATTTCGAGAACCAAACCTCGCAGAGTATTTTCGTTTTCAGTTTTAGAAAGCTCTTAAAAATTTAACAATGGGTTTTTAAAACCGTTTCCGATTTCGAGGCTCGATTACGGAAATATCGCTATCCAAACACAAACGCTTTTGCATGTTTTGCACAGAAATGCAGTAAATCGAGCAATCACTTTGGATGAAAATATTTCGAGAACCAGACCTTCCACACGCTTTTGGTTTAGACGTCCGGATAGAGTTTGAAAAAACCTGTCTTTTGATGTATAGTTCGATGGGATTTGGAAACATTTTTTAAAAGTTGAAAAAAAGTGACAAGGGGGTAGTCCATGATTTTTTTCAAAAATCATTGAAAAAATTTTTGTCAAAATTTTTACATCGCTGGAAAGCTCTGGGAATTTGCTATTCGCCACTGCAAACCGCAACCCCTTACGAGGCTTTGTTGTGGAAATATCGCAATCGACACTTTTTAAGGTTGGACCGAAAAAAACAAAGAAATATCATTTCTGATGTGAATATTTCGAGAACCGAAGCTTGCAAAATTTTTTTATTCATATCGGCGGAAAGGCCTGTTAATTGTCTATACGAAACTGAAAACTGCAACCTCTTACAAGGCTTGGTTGCGGAAATATCGTTATCCAAAGCCCTTTTTAGGGTTGCATCGAAATACAGTAATTTGACTTTGGATGCGAATATTTCGAGAACCAAACCTCGCAGAGTATTTTCGTTTTCAGTTTTAGAAAGCTCTTAAAAATTTAAAAATGGATTTTTAAAACCGTTTCCGATTTCGAGGCTCGATTACGGAAATATCGCTATCCAAACACAAACGCTTTTGCATGTTTTGCACAGAAATGCAGTAAATCGAGCAATCACTTTGGATGAAAATATTTCGAGAACCAGACCTTCCACACGCTTTTGGTTTAGACGTCCGGATAGAGTTTGAAAAAACCTGTCTTTTGATGTATAGCTCGATGGGATTTGGAAACATTTTTTAAAAGTTGAAAAAAAGTGACAAGGGGGTAGTCCATGATTTTTTTCAAAAATCATTGAAAAAATTTTTGTCAAAATTTTTACATCGCTGGAAAGCTCTGGGAATTTGCTATTCGCCACTGCAAACTGCAACCCCTTACGAGGCTTTGTTGTGGAAATATCGCCATCGACACTTTTTAAGGTTGGACCGAAAAAAACAAAGAAATATCATTTCTGATGTGAATATTTCGAGAACCGAAGCTTGCAAAATTTTTGTATTCATATCGGCGGAAAGGCCTGTTAATTTTCTATACGAAACTGAAAATTGCAACCTCTTACAAGGCTTGGTTGCGGAAATATCGTTATCCAAAGCCCTTTTTAGGGTTGCATCGAAATACAGTAATTTGACTTTGGATGCGAATATTTCGAGAACCAAACCTCGCAGAGTATTTTCGTTTTCAGTTTTAGAAAGCTCTTAAAAATTTAACAATGGGTTTTTAAAACCGTTTCCGATTTCGAGGCTCGATTACGGAAATATCGCTATCCAAACACAAACGCTTTTGCATGTTTTGCACAGAAATGCAGTAAATCGAGCAATCACTTTGGATGAAAATATTTCGAGAACCAGACCTTCCACACGCTTTTGGTTTAGACGTCCGGATAGAGTTTGAAAAAACCTGTCTTTTGATGTATAGTTCGATGGGATTTGGAAACATTTTTTAAAAGTTGAAAAAAAGTGACAAGGGGGTAGTCCATGATTTTTTTCAAAAATCATTGAAAAAATTTTTGTCAAAATTTTTACATCGCTGGAAAGCTCTGGGAATTTGCTATTCGCCACTGCAAACCGCAACCCCTTACGAGGCTTTGTTGTGGAAATATCGCCATCGACACTTTTTAAGGTTGGACCGAAAAAAACAAAGAAATATCATTTCTGATGTGAATATTTCGAGAACCGAAGCTTGCAAAATTTTTTTATTCATATCGGCGGAAAGGCCTGTTAATTTTCTATACGAAACTGAAAACTGCAACCTCTTACAAGGCTTGGTTGCGGAAATATCGTTATCCAAAGCCCTTTTTAGGGTTGCATCGAAATACAGTAATTTGACTTTGGATGCGAATATTTCGAGAACCAAACCTCGCAGAGTATTTTCGTTTTCAGTTTTAGAAAGCTCTTAAAAATTTAACAATGGGTTTTTAAAACCGTTTCCGATTTCGAGGCTCGATTACGGAAATATCGCTATCCAAACACAAACGCTTTTGCATGTTTTGCACAGAAATGCAGTAAATCGAGCAATCACTTTGGATGAAAATATTTCGAGAACCAGACCTTCCACACGCTTTTGGTTTAGACGTCCGGATAGAGTTTGAAAAAACCTGTCTTTTGATGTATAGCTCGATGGGATTTGGAAACATTTTTTAAAAGTTGAAAAAAAGTGACAAGGGGGTAGTCCATGATTTTTTTCAAAAATCATTGAAAACATTTTTGTCAAAATTTTTACATCGCTGGAAAGCTCTGGGAATTTGCTATTCGCCACTGCAAACCGCAACCCCTTACGAGGCTTTGTTGTGGAAATATCGCCATCGACACTTTTTAAGGTTGGACCGAAAAAAACAAAGAAATATCATTTCTGATGTGAATATTTCGAGAACCGAAGCTTGCAAAATTTTTTTATTCATATCGGCGGAAAGGCCTGTTAATTTTCTATACGAAACTGAAAACTGCAACCTCTTACAAGGCTTGGTTGCGGAAATATCGTTATCCAAAGCCCTTTTTAGGGTTGCATCGAAATACAGTAATTTGACTTTGGATGCGAATATTTCGAGAACCAAACCTCGCAGAGTATTTTCGTTTTCAGTTTTAGAAAGCTCTTAAAAATTTAACACTGGATTTTTAAAACCGTTTCCGATTTCGAGGCTCGATTACGGAAATATCGCTATTCAAACACAAACGCTTTTGCATGTTTTGCACAGAAATGCAGTAAATCGAGCAATCACTTTGGATGAAAATATTTCGAGAACCAGACCTTCCACACGCTTTTGGTTTAGACGTCCGGATAGAGTTTGAAAAAACCTGTCTTTTGATGTATAGTTCGATGGGATTTGGAAACATTTTTTAAAAGTTGGAAAAAAGTGACAAGGGGGTAGTCCATGATTTTTTTCAAAAATCATTGAAAAAATTTTTGTCAAAATTTTTACATCGCTGGAAAGCTCTGGGAATTTGCTATTCGCCACTGCAAACCGCAACCCCTTACGAGGCTTTGTTGTGGAAATATCGCCATCGACACTTTTTAAGGTTGGACCGAAAAAACAAAGAAATATCATTTCTGATGTGAATATTTCGAGAACCGAAGCTTGCAAAATTTTTTTATTCATATCGGCGGAAAGGCCTGTTAATTTTCTATACGAAACTGAAAACTGCAACCTCTTACAAGGCTTGGTTGCGGAAATATCGTTATCCAAAGCCCTTTTTAGGGTTGCATCGAAATACAGTAATTTGACTTTGGATGCGAATATTTCGAGAACCAAACCTCGCAGAGTATTTTCGTTTTCAGTTTTAGAAAGCTCTTAAAAATTTAACAATGGGTTTTTAAAACCGTTTCCGATTTCGAGGCTCGATTACGGAAATATCGCTATCCAAACACAAACGCTTTTGCATGTTTTGCACAGAAATGCAGTAAATCGAGCAATCACTTTGGATGAAAATATTTCGAGAACCAGACCTTCCACACGCTTTTGGTTTAGACGTCCGGATAGAGTTTGAAAAAACCTGTCTTTTGATGTATAGTTCGATGGGATTTGGAAACATTTTTTAAAAGTTGAAAAAAAGTGACAAGGGGGTAGTCCATGATTTTTTTCAAAAATCATTGAAAACATTTTTGTCAAAATTTTTACATCGCTGGAAAGCTCTGGGAATTTGCTATTCGCCACTGCAAACCGCAACCCCTTACGAGGCTTTGTTGTGGAAATATCGCCATCGACACTTTTTAAGGTTGGACCGAAAAAAACAAAGAAATATCATTTCTGATGTGAATATTTCGAGAACCGAAGCTTGCAAAATTTTTTTATTCATATCGGCGGAAAGGCCTGTTAATTTTCTATACGAAACTGAAAACTGCAACCTCTTACAAGGCTTGGTTGCGGAAATATCGTTATCCAAAGCCCTTTTTAGGGTTGCATCGAAATACAGTAATTTGACTTTGGATGCGAATATTTCGAGAACCAAACCTCGCAGAGTATTTTCGTTTTCAGTTTTAGAAAGCTCTTAAAAATTTAACAATGAGTTTTTAAAACCGTTTCCGATTTCGAGGCTCGATTACGGAAATATCGCTATCCAAACACAAACGCTTTTGCATGTTTTGTACAGAAATGCAGTAAATCGAGCAATCACTTTGGATGAAAATATTTCGAGAACCAGACCTTCCACACGCTTTTGGTTTAGACGTCCGGATAGAGTTTGAAAAAACCTGTCTTTTGATGTATAGTTCGATGGGATTTGGAAACATTTTTTAAAAGTTGAAAAAAAGTGACAAGGGGGTAGTCCATGATTTTTTTCAAAAATCATTGAAAACATTTTTGTCAAAATTTTTACATCGCTGGAAAGCTCTGGGAATTTGCTATTCGCCACTGCAAACCGCAACCCCTTACGAGGCTTTGTTGTGGAAATATCGCCATCGACACTTTTTAAGGTTGGACCGAAAAAAACAAAGAAATATCATTTCTGATGTGAATATTTCGAGAACCGAAGCTTGCAAAATTTTTTTATTCATATCGGCGGAAAGGCCTGTTAATTTTCTATACGAAACTGAAAACTGCAACCTCTTACAAGGCTTGGTTGCGGAAATATCGTTATCCAAAGCCCTTTTTAGGGTTGCATCGAAATACAGTAATTTGACTTTGGATGCGAATATTTCGAGAACCAAACCTCGCAGAGTATTTTCGTTTTCAGTTTTAGAAAGCTCTTAAAAATTTAACAATGAGTTTTTAAAACCGTTTCCGATTTCGAGGCTCGATTACGGAAATATCGCTATCCAAACACAAACGCTTTTGCATGTTTTGTACAGAAATGCAGTAAATCGAGCAATCACTTTGGATGAAAATATTTCGAGAACCAGACCTTCCACACGCTTTTGGTTTAGACGTCCGGATAGAGTTTGAAAAAACCTGTCTTTTGATGTATAGTTCGATGGGATTTGGAAACATTTTTTAAAAGTTGAAAAAAAGTGACAAGGGGGTAGTCCATGATTTTTTTCAAAAATCATTGAAAACATTTTTGTCAAAATTTTTACATCGCTGGAAAGCTCTGGGAATTTGCTATTCGCCACTGCAAACCGCAACCCCTTACGAGGCTTTGTTGTGGAAATATCGCCATCGACACTTTTTAAGGTTGGACCGAAAAAAACAAAGAAATATCATTTCTGATGTGAATATTTCGAGAACCGAAGCTTGCAAAATTTTTTTATTCATATCGGCGGAAAGGCCTGTTAATTTTCTATACGAAACTGAAAACTGCAACCTCTTACAAGGCTTGGTTGCGGAAATATCGTTATCCAAAGCCCTTTTTAGGGTTGCATCGAAATACAGTAATTTGACTTTGGATGCGAATATTTCGAGAACCAAACCTCGCAGAGTATTTTCGTTTCCAGTTTTAGAAAGCTCTTAAAAATTTAACACTGGATTTTTAAAACCGTTTCCGATTTCGAGGCTCGATTACGGAAATATCGCTATCCAAACACAAACGCTTTTGCATGTTTTGCACAGAAATGCAGTAAATCGAGCAATCACTTTGGATGAAAATATTTCGAGAACCAGACCTTCCACACGCTTTTGGTTTAGACGTCCGGATAGAGTTTGAAAAAACCTGTCTTTTGATGTATAGTTCGATGGGATTTGGAAACATTTTTTAAAAGTTGAAAAAAAGTGACAAGGGGGTAGTCCATGATTTTTTTCAAAAATCATTGAAAACATTTTTGTCAAAATTTTTACATCGCTGGAAAGCTCTGGGAATTTGCTATTCGCCACTGCAAACCGCAACCCCTTACGAGGCTTTGTTGTGGAAATATCGCCATCGACACTTTTTAAGGTTGGACCGAAAAAAACAAAGAAATATCATTTCTGATGTGAATATTTCGAGAACCGAAGCTTGCAAAATTTTTTTATTCATATCGGCGGAAAGGCCTGTTAATTTTCTATACGAAACTGAAAACTGCAACCTCTTACAAGGCTTGGTTGCGGAAATATCGTTATCCAAAGCCCTTTTTAGGGTTGCATCGAAATACAGTAATTTGACTTTGGATGCGAATATTTCGAGAACCAAACCTCGCAGAGTATTTTCGTTTTCAGTTTTAGAAAGCTCTTAAAAATTTAACAATGAGTTTTTAAAACCGTTTCCGATTTCGAGGCTCGATTACGGAAATATCGCTATCCAAACACAAACGCTTTTGCATGTTTTGTACAGAAATGCAGTAAATCGAGCAATCACTTTGGATGAAAATATTTCGAGAACCAGACCTTCCACACGCTTTTGGTTTAGACGTCCGGATAGAGTTTGAAAAAACCTGTCTTTTGATGTATAGTTCGATGGGATTTGGAAACATTTTTTAAAAGTTGAAAAAAAGTGACAAGGGGGTAGTCCATGATTTTTTTCAAAAATCATTGAAAACATTTTTGTCAAAATTTTTACATCGCTGGAAAGCTCTGGGAATTTGCTATTCGCCACTGCAAACCGCAACCCCTTACGAGGCTTTGTTGTGGAAATATCGCCATCGACACTTTTTAAGGTTGGACCGAAAAAAACAAAGAAATATCATTTCTGATGTGAATATTTCGAGAACCGAAGCTTGCAAAATTTTTTTATTCATATCGGCGGAAAGGCCTGTTAATTTTCTATACGAAACTGAAAATTGCAACCTCTTACAAGGCTTGGTTGCGGAAATATCGTTATCCAAAGCCCTTTTTAGGGTTGCATCGAAATACAGTAATTTGACTTTGGATGCGAATATTTCGAGAACCAAACCTCGCAGAGTATTTTCGTTTTCAGTTTTAGAAAGCTCTTAAAAATTTAAAAATGGATTTTTAAAACCGTTTCCGATTTCGAGGCTCGATTACGGAAATATCGCTATCCAAACACAAACGCTTTTGCATGTTTTGCACAGAAATGCAGTAAATCGAGCAATCACTTTGGATGAAAATATTTCGAGAACCAGACCTTCCACACGCTTTTGGTTTAGACGTCCGGATAGAGTTTGAAAAAACCTGTCTTTTGATGTATAGCTCGATGGGATTTGGAAACATTTTTTAAAAGTTGAAAAAAAGTGACAAGGGGGTAGTCCATGATTTTTTTCAAAAATCATTGAAAAAATTTTTGTCAAAATTTTTACATCGCTGGAAAGCTCTGGGAATTTGCTATTCGCCACTGCAAACTGCAACCCCTTACGAGGCTTTGTTGTGGAAATATCGCCATCGACACTTTTTAAGGTTGGACCGAAAAAAACAAAGAAATATCATTTCTGATGTGAATATTTCGAGAACCGAAGCTTGCAAAATTTTTTTATTCATATCGGCGGAAAGGCCTGTTAATTTTCTATACGAAACTGAAAACTGCAACCTCTTACAAGGCTTGGTTGCGGAAATATCGTTATCCAAAGCCCTTTTTAGGGTTGCATCGAAATACAGTAATTTGACTTTGGATGCGAATATTTCGAGAACCAAACCTCGCAGAGTATTTTCGTTTTCAGTTTTAGAAAGCTCTTCAAAATTTAACTATGGGTTTTTAAAACCGTTTCCGATTTCGAGGCTCGATTACGGAAATATCGCTATCCAAACACAAACGCTTTTGCATGTTTTGCACAGAAATGCAGTAAATCGAGCAATCACTTTGGATGAAAATATTTCGAGAACCAGACCTTCCACACGCTTTTGGTTTAGACGTCCGGATAGAGTTTGAAAAAACCTGTCTTTTGATGTATAGCTCGATGGGATTTGGAAACATTTTTTAAAAGTTGAAAAAAAGTGACAAGGGGGTAGTCCATGATTTTTTTCAAAAATCATTGAAAAAATTTTTGTCAAAATTTTTACATCGCTGGAAAGCTCTGGGAATTTGCTATTCGCCAGTGCAAACCGCAACCCCTTACGAGGCTTTGTTGTGGAAATATCGCCATCGACACACTTTTTAAGGTTGGACCGAAAAAAACAAAGAAATATCATTTCTGATGTGAATATTTCGAGAACCGAAGCTTGCAAAATTTTTTTATTCATATCGGCGGAAAGCCCTGTTAATTTTCTATACGAAACTGAAAACTGCAACCTCTTACAAGGCTTGGTTGCGGAAATATCGTTATCCAAAGCCCTTTTTAGGGTTGCATCGAAATACAGTAATTTGGACTTTGGATGCGAATATTTCGAGAACCAAACCTCGCAGAGTATTTTCGTTTTCAGTTTTAGAAAGCTCTTAAAAATTTAACAATGGGTTTTTAAAACCGTTTCCGATTTCGAGGCTCGATTACGGAAATATCGCTATCCAAACACAAACGCTTTTGCATGTTTTGCACAGAAATGCAGTAAATCGAGCAATCACTTTGGATGAAAATATTTCGAGAACCAGACCTTCCACACGCTTTTGGTTTAGACGTCCGGATAGAGTTTGAAAAAACCTGTCTTTTGATGTATAGCTCGATGGGATTTGGAAACATTTTTTAAAAGTTGAAAAAAAGTGACAAGGGGGTAGTCCATGATTTTTTTCAAAAATCATTGAAAAAATTTTTGTCAAAATTTTTACATCGCTGGAAAGCTCTGGGAATTTGCTATTCGCCAGTGCAAACCGCAACCCCTTACGAGGCTTTGTTGTGGAAATATCGCCATCGACACACTTTTTAAGGTTGGACCGAAAAAAACAAAGTAATATCATTTCTGATGTGAATATTTCGAGAACCGAAGCTTGCAAATTTTTTTTATTTATATCGGCGGAAAGGCCTGTTAATTTTCTATAGGAAACTGAAAACTGCAACCTCTTAAAAGGCTTTGTTGCGGAAATATCGTTATCCAAAGCCCTTTTTAGGGTTGCATCGAAATACAGTAATTTGACTTTGGATGCGAATATTTCGAGAACCAAACCTCGCAGAGTATTTTCGTTTTCAGTTTTAGAAAGCTCTTAAAAATTTAAAAATGGATTTTTAAAACCGTTTCCGATTTCGAGGCTCGATTACGGAAATATCGCTATCCAAACACAAACGCTTTTGCATGTTTTGCACAGAAATGCAGTAAATCGAGCAATCACTTTGGATGAAAATATTTCGAGAACCAGACCTTCCACACGCTTTTGGTTTAGACGTCCGGATAGAGTTTGAAAAAACCTGTCTTTTGATGTATAGCTCGATGGGATTTGGAAACATTTTTTAAAAGTTGAAAAAAAGTGACAAGGGGGTAGTCCATGATTTTTTTCAAAAATCATTGAAAAAATTTTTGTCAAAATTTTTACATCGCTGGAAAGCTCTGGGAATTTGCTATTCGCCACTGCAAACTGCAACCCCTTACGAGGCTTTGTTGTGGAAATATCGCCATCGACACTTTTTAAGGTTGGACCGAAAAAAACAAAGAAATATCATTTCTGATGTGAATATTTCGAGAACCGAAGCTTGCAAAATTTTTTTATTCATATCGGCGGAAAGCCCTGTTAATTTTCTATACGAAACTGAAAACTGCAACCTCTTACAAGGCTTGGTTGCGGAAATATCGTTATCCAAAGCCCTTTTTAGGGTTGCATCGAAATACAGTAATTTGGACTTTGGATGCGAATATTTCGAGAACCAAACCTCGCAGAGTATTTTCGTTTTCAGTTTTAGAAAGCTCTTAAAAATTTAACAATGGGTTTTTAAAACCGTTTCCGATTTCGAGGCTCGATTACGGAAATATCGCTATCCAAACACAAACGCTTTTGCATGTTTTGCACAGAAATGCAGTAAATCGAGCAATCACTTTGGATGAAAATATTTCGAGAACCAGACCTTCCACACGCTTTTGGTTTAGACGTCCGGATAGAGTTTGAAAAAACCTGTCTTTTGATGTATAGCTCGATGGGATTTGGAAACATTTTTTAAAAGTTGAAAAAAAGTGACAAGGGGGTAGTCCATGATTTTTTTCAAAAATCATTGAAAAAATTTTTGTCAAAATTTTTACATCGCTGGAAAGCTCTGGGAATTTGCTATTCGCCAGTGCAAACCGCAACCCCTTACGAGGCTTTGTTGTGGAAATATCGCCATCGACACACTTTTTAAGGTTGGACCGAAAAAAACAAAGTAATATCATTTCTGATGTGAATATTTCGAGAACCGAAGCTTGCAAATTTTTTTTATTTATATCGGCGGAAAGGCCTGTTAATTTTCTATAGGAAACTGAAAACTGCAGCCTCTTAAAAGGCTTGGTTGCGGAAATATCGTTATCCAAAGCCCTTTTTAGGGTTGCATCGAAATACAGTAATTTGACTTTGGATGCGAATATTTCGAGAACCAAACCTCGCAGAGTATATTCGTTTTCAGTTTTAGAAAGCTCTTAAAAATTTAAAAATGGATTTTTAAAACCGTTTCCGATTTCGAGGCTCGATTACGGAAATATCGCTATCCAAACACAAACGCTTTTGCATGTTTTGCACAGAAATGCAGTAAATCGAGCAATCACTTTGGATGAAAATATTTCGAGAACCAGACCTTCCACACGCTTTTGGTTTAGACGTCCGGATAGAGTTTGAAAAAACCTGTCTTTTGATGTATAGCTCGATGGGATTTGGAAACATTTTTTAAAAGTTGAAAAAAAGTGACAAGGGGGTAGTCCATGATTTTTTTCAAAAATCATTGAAAAAATTTTTGTCAAAATTTTTACATCGCTGGAAAGCTCTGGGAATTTGCTATTCGCCAGTGCAAACCGCAACCCCTTACGAGGCTTTGTTGTGGAAATATCGCCATCGACACACTTTTTAAGGTTGGACCGAAAAAAACAAAGTAATATCATTTCTGATGTGAATATTTCGAGAACCGAAACTTGCAAATTTTTTTTATTTATATCGGCGGAAAGGCCTGTTAATTTTCTATAGGAAACTGAAAACTGCAACCTCTTAAAAGGCTTTGTTGCGGAAATATCGTTATCCAAAGCCCTTTTTAGGGTTGCATCGAAATACAGTAATTTGACTTTGGATGCGAATATTTCGAGAACCAAACCTCGCAGAGTATTTTCGTTTTCAGTTTTAGAAAGCTCTTAAAAATTTAAAAATGGATTTTTAAAACCGTTTCCGATTTCGAGGCTCGATTACGGAAATATCGCTATCCAAACACAAACGCTTTTGCATGTTTTGCACAGAAATGCAGTAAATCGAGCAATCACTTTGGATGAAAATATTTCGAGAACCAGACCTTCCACACGCTTTTGGTTTAGACGTCCGGATAGAGTTTGAAAAAACCTGTCTTTTGATGTATAGCTCGATGGGATTTGGAAACATTTTTTAAAAGTTGAAAAAAAGTGACAAGGGGGTAGTCCATGATTTTTTTCAAAAATCATTGAAAAAATTTTTGTCAAAATTTTTACATCGCTGGAAAGCTCTGGGAATTTGCTATTCGCCAGTGCAAACCCCAACCCCTTACGAGGCTTTGTTGTGGAAATATCGCCATCGACACACTTTTTAAGGTTGGACCGAAAAAAACAAAGTAATATCATTTCTGATGTGAATATTTCGAGAACCGAAGCTTGCAAATTTTTTTTATTTATATCGGCGGAAAGGCCTGTTAATTTTCTATAGGAAACTGAAAACTGCAACCTCTTAAAAGGCTTGGTTGCGGAAATATCGTTATCCAAAGCCCTTTTTAGGGTTGCATCGAAATACAGTAATTTGACTTTGGATGCGAATATTTCGAGAACCAAACCTCGCAGAGTATATTCGTTTTCAGTTTTAGAAAGCTCTTAAAAATTTAAAAATGGATTTTTAAAACCGTTTCCGATTTCGAGGCTCGATTACGGAAATATCGCTATCCAAACACAAACGCTTTTGCATGTTTTGCACAGAAATGCAGTAAATCGAGCAATCACTTTGGATGAAAATATTTCGAGAACCAGACCTTCCACACGCTTTTGGTTTAGACGTCCGGATAGAGTTTGAAAAAACCTGTCTTTTGATGTATAGCTCGATGGGATTTGGAAACATTTTTTAAAAGTTGAAAAAAAGTGACAAGGGGGTAGTCCATGATTTTTTTCAAAAATCATTGAAAAAATTTTTGTCAAAATTTTTACATCGCTTGAAAGCTCTGGGAATTTGCTATTCGCCACTGCAAACTGCAACCCCTTACGAGGCTTTGTTGTGGAAATATCGCCATCGACACTTTTTAAGGTTGGACCGAAAAAAACAAAGAAATATCATTTCTGATGTGAATATTTCGAGAACCGAAGCTTGCAAATTTTTTTTATTCATATCGGCGGAAAGGCCTGTTAATTTTCTATACGAAACTGAAAACTGCAACCTCTTACAAGGCTTGGTTGCGGAAATATCGTTATCCAAAGCCCTTTTTAGGGTTGCATCGAAATACAGTAATTTGACTTTGGATGCGAATATTTCGAGAACCAAACCTCGCAGAGTATTTTCGTTTTCAGTTTTAAAAAGCTCTTAAATTTAACAATATGTTTTTAAAACCGTTTCCGATTTCGAGGCTCGATTACGGAATTATCGCTATCCAAACACAAACGCTTTTGCATGTTTTGCACAGAAATGCAGTTAATCGAGCAATCACTTTGGATGAAAATATTTCGAGAACCAGACCTTCCACACGCTTTTGGTTTAGACGTCCGGATAGAGTTTGAAAAAACCTGTCTTTTGATGTATAGCTCGAGATGGGATTTGGAAACATTTTTTAAAAGTTGAAAAAAAGTGGCAAGGGGGTAATCCATGATTTTTTTCAAAAATCATTGAAAAAAATTTTGTCAAAATTTTTACATCGCTGGAAAGCTCTGGGAATTTGCTATTCGCCACTGCAAACCGCAACCCCTTACGAGGCTTTGTTGTGGAAATATCGCCATCGACACTTTTTAAGGTTGGACCGAAAAAAACAAAGTAATATCATTTCTGATGTGAATATTTCGAGAACCGAAGCTTGCAAATTTTTTTTATTCATATCGGCGGAAAGGCCTGTTAATTTTCTATACGAAACTGAAAACTGCAACCTCTTACAAAGCTTGGTTGCGGAAATATCGTTATCCAAAGCCCTTTTTAGGGTTGCATCGAAATACAGTAATTTGACTTTGGATGCGAATATTTCGAGAACCAAACCTCGCAGAGTATTTTCGTTTTCAGTTTTAGAAAGCTCTTAAAAATTTAACAGTGGGTTTTTAAAACCGTTTCCGATTTCGAGGCTCGATTACGGAAATATCGCTATCCAAACACAAACGCTTTTGCATGTTTTGCACAGAAATGCAGTAAATCGAGCAATCACTTTGGATGAAAATATTTCGAGAACCAGACCTTCCACACGCTTTTGGTTTAGACGTCCGGATAGAGTTTGAAAAAACCTGTCTTTTGATGTATAGCTCGATGGGATTTGGAAACATTTTTTAAAAGTTGAAAAAAAGTGACAAGGGGGTAGTCCATGATTTTTTTCAAAAATCATTGAAAAAATTTTTGTCAAAATTTTTACATCGCTGGAAAGCTCTGGGAATTTGCTATTCGCCACTGCAAACTGCAACCCCTTACGAGGCTTTGTTGTGGAAATATCGCCATCGACACTTTTTAAGGTTGGACCGAAAAAACAAAGAAATATCATTTCTGATGTGAATATTTCGAGAACCGAAGCTTGCAAAATTTTTTTATTCATATCGGCGGAAAGGCCTGTTAATTTTCTATACGAAACTGAAAACTGCAACCTCTTACAAGGCTTGGTTGCGGAAATATCGTTATCCAAAGCCCTTTTTAGGGTTGCATTGAAATACAGTAATTTGACTTTGGATGCGAATATTTCGAGAACCAAACCTCGCAGAGTATTTTCGTTTTCAGTTTTAGAAAGCTCTTAAAAATTTAACAATGGGTTTTTAAAACCGTTTCCGATTTCGAGGCTCGATTACGGAAATATCGCTATCCAAACACAAACGCTTTTGCATGTTTTGCACAGAAATGCAGTAAATCGAGCAATCACTTTGGATGAAAATATTTCGAGAACCAGACCTTCCACACGCTTTTGGTTTAGACGTCCGGATAGAGTTTGAAAAAACCTGTCTTTTGATGTATAGCTCGATGGGATTTGGAAACATTTTTTAAAAGTTGAAAAAAAGTGACAAGGGGATAGTCCATGATTTTTTTCAAAAATCATTGAAAAAATTTTTGTCAAAATTTTTACATCGCTGGAAAGCTCTGGGAATTTGCTATTCGCCACTGCAAACTGCAACCCCTTACGAGGCTTTGTTGTGGAAATATCGCCATCGACACTTTTTAAGGTTGGACCGAAAAAACAAAGAAATATCATTTCTGATGTGAATATTTCGAGAACCGAAGCTTGCAAAATTTTTTTATTCATATCGGCGGAAAGGCCTGTTAATTTTCTATACGAAACTGAAAACTGCAACCTCTTACAAGGCTTGGTTGCGGAAATATCGTTATCCAAAGCCCTTTTTAGGGTTGCATTGAAATACAGTAATTTGACTTTGGATGCGAATATTTCGAGAACCAAACCTCGCAGAGTATTTTCGTTTTCAGTTTTAGAAAGCTCTTAAAAATTTAACAATGGATTTTTAAAACCGTTTCCGATTTCGAGGCTCGATTACGGAAATATCGCTATCCAAACACAAACGCTTTTGCATGTTTTGCACAGAAATGCAGTAAATCGAGCAATCACTTTGGATGAAAATATTTCGAGAACCAGACCTTCCACACGCTTTTGGTTTAGACGTCCGGATAGAGTTTGAAAAAACCTGTCTTTTGATGTATAGCTCGATGGGATTTGGAAACATTTTTTAAAAGTTGAAAAAAAGTGACAAGGGGATAGTCCATGATTTTTTTCAAAAATCATTGAAAAAATTTTTGTCAAAATTTTTACATCGCTGGAAAGCTCTGGGAATTTGCTATTCGCCACTGCAAACTGCAACCCCTTACGAGGCTTTGTTGTGGAAATATCGCCATCGACACTTTTTAAGGTTGGACCGAAAAAACAAAGAAATATCATTTCTGATGTGAATATTTCGAGAACCGAAGCTTGCAAAATTTTTTTATTCATATCGGCGGAAAGGCCTGTTAATTTTCTATACGAAACTGAAAACTGCAACCTCTTACAAGGCTTGGTTGCGGAAATATCGTTATCCAAAGCCCTTTTTAGGGTTGCATTGAAATACAGTAATTTGACTTTGGATGCGAATATTTCGAGAACCAAACCTCGCAGAGTATTTTCGTTTTCAGTTTTAGAAAGCTCTTAAAAATTTAACAATGGGTTTTTAAAACCGTTTCCGATTTCGAGGCTCGATTACGGAAATATCGCTATCCAAACACAAACGCTTTTGCATGTTTTGCACAGAAATGCAGTAAATCGAGCAATCACTTTGGATGAAAATATTTCGAGAACCAGACCTTCCACACGCTTTTGGTTTAGACGTCCGGATAGAGTTTGAAAAAACCTGTCTTTTGATGTATAGCTCGATGGGATTTGGAAACATTTTTTAAAAGTTGAAAAAAAGTGACAAGGGGATAGTCCATGATTTTTTTCAAAAATCATTGAAAAAATTTTTGTCAAAATTTTTACATCGCTGGAAAGCTCTGGGAATTTGCTATTCGCCACTGCAAACTGCAACCCCTTACGAGGCTTTGTTGTGGAAATATCGCCATCGACACTTTTTAAGGTTGGACCGAAAAAACAAAGAAATATCATTTCTGATGTGAATATTTCGAGAACCGAAGCTTGCAAAATTTTTTTATTCATATCGGCGGAAAGGCCTGTTAATTTTCTATACGAAACTGAAAACTGCAACCTCTTACAAGGCTTGGTTGCGGAAATATCGTTATCCAAAGCCCTTTTTAGGGTTGCATTGAAATACAGTAATTTGACTTTGGATGCGAATATTTCGAGAACCAAACCTCGCAGAGTATTTTCGTTTTCAGTTTTAGAAAGCTCTTAAAAATTTAACAATGGATTTTTAAAACCGTTTCCGATTTCGAGGCTCGATTACGGAAATATCGCTATCCAAACACAAACGCTTTTGCATGTTTTGCACAGAAATGCAGTAAATCGAGCAATCACTTTGGATGAAAATATTTCGAGAACCAGACCTTCCACACGCTTTTGGTTTAGACGTCCGGATAGAGTTTGAAAAAACCTGTCTTTTGATGTATAGCTCGATGGGATTTGGAAACATTTTTTAAAAGTTGAAAAAAAGTGACAAGGGGATAGTCCATGATTTTTTTCAAAAATCATTGAAAAAATTTTTGTCAAAATTTTTACATCGCTGGAAAGCTCTGGGAATTTGCTATTCGCCACTGCAAACTGCAACCCCTTACGAGGCTTTGTTGTGGAAATATCGCCATCGACACTTTTTAAGGTTGGACCGAAAAAACAAAGAAATATCATTTCTGATGTGAATATTTCGAGAACCGAAGCTTGCAAAATTTTTTTATTCATATCGGCGGAAAGGCCTGTTAATTTTCTATACGAAACTGAAAACTGCAACCTCTTACAAGGCTTGGTTGCGGAAATATCGTTATCCAAAGCCCTTTTTAGGGTTGCATTGAAATACAGTAATTTGACTTTGGATGCGAATATTTCGAGAACCAAACCTCGCAGAGTATTTTCGTTTTCAGTTTTAGAAAGCTCTTAAAAATTTAACAATGGGTTTTTAAAACCGTTTCCGATTTCGAGGCTCGATTACGGAAATATCGCTATCCAAACACAAACGCTTTTGCATGTTTTGCACAGAAATGCAGTAAATCGAGCAATCACTTTGGATGAAAATATTTCGAGAACCAGACCTTCCACACGCTTTTGGTTTAGACGTCCGGATAGAGTTTGAAAAAACCTGTCTTTTGATGTATAGCTCGATGGGATTTGGAAACATTTTTTAAAAGTTGAAAAAAAGTGACAAGGGGATAGTCCATGATTTTTTTCAAAAATCATTGAAAAAATTTTTGTCAAAATTTTTACATCGCTGGAAAGCTCTGGGAATTTGCTATTCGCCACTGCAAACTGCAACCCCTTACGAGGCTTTGTTGTGGAAATATCGCCATCGACACTTTTTAAGGTTGGACCGAAAAAACAAAGAAATATCATTTCTGATGTGAATATTTCGAGAACCGAAGCTTGCAAAATTTTTTTATTCATATCGGCGGAAAGGCCTGTTAATTTTCTATACGAAACTGAAAACTGCAACCTCTTACAAGGCTTGGTTGCGGAAATATCGTTATCCAAAGCCCTTTTTAGGGTTGCATCGAAATACAGTAATTTGACTTTGGATGCGAATATTTCGAGAACCAAACCTCGCAGAGTATTTTCGTTTTCAGTTTTAGAAAGCTCTTAAAAATTTAACAATGGATTTTTAAAACCGTTTCCGATTTCGAGGCTCGATTACGGAAATATCGCTATCCAAACACAAACGCTTTTGCATGTTTTGCACAGAAATGCAGTAAATCGAGCAATCACTTTGGATGAAAATATTTCGAGAACCAGACCTTCCACACGCTTTTGGTTTAGACGTCCGGATAGAGTTTGAAAAAACCTGTCTTTTGATGTATAGCTCGATGGGATTTGGAAACATTTTTTAAAAGTTGAAAAAAAGTGACAAGGGGATAGTCCATGATTTTTTTCAAAAATCATTGAAAAAATGTTTGTCAAAATTTTTACATCGCTGGAAAGCTCTGGGAATTTGCTATTCGCCACTGCAAACTGCAACCCCTTACGAGGCTTTGTTGTGGAAATATCGCCATCGACACTTTTTAAGGTTGGACCGAAAAAAACAAAGAAATATCATTTCTGATGTGAATATTTCGAGAACCGAAGCTTGCAAAATTTTTTTATTCATATCGGCGGAAAGGCCTGTTAATTTTCTATACGAAACTGAAAACTGCAACCTCTTACAAGGCTTGGTTGCGGAAATATCGTTATCCAAAACCCTTTTTAGGGTTGCATTGAAATACAGTAATTTGACTTTGGATGCGAATATTTCGAGAACCAAACCTCGCAGAGTATTTTCGTTTTCATTTTTAGAAAGCTCTTAAAAATTTAACAATGGATTTTTAAAACCGTTTCCGATTTCGAGGCTCGATTACGGAAATATCGCTATCCAAACACAAACGCTTTTGCATGTTTTGCACAGAAATGCAGTAAATCGAGCAATCACTTTGGATGAAAATATTTCGAGAACCAGGCCTTCCACACGCTTTTGGTTTAGACGTCCGGATAGAGTTTGAAAAAACCTGTCTTTTGATGTATAGCTCGATGGGATTTGGAAACATTTTTTAAAAGTTGAAAAAAAGTGACAAGGGGGTAGTCTAGATTTTTTTCAAAAATCATTGAAAAAATTTTTGTCAAAATTTTTACATCGCTGGAAAGCTCTGGGAATTTGCTATTCGCCACTGCAAACTGCAACCCCTTACGAGGCTTTGTTGTGGAAATATCGCCATCGACAATTTTTAAGGTTGGACCGAAAAAAACAAAGAAATATCATTTCTGATGTGAATATTTCGAGAACCGAAGCTTGCAAAATTTTTTTATTCATATCGGCGGAAAGGCCTGTTAATTTTCTATACGAAACTGAAAACTACAACCTTTTACAAGGCTTGGTTGCGGAAATATCGTTATCCAAAGCCCTTTTTAGGGTTGCATCGAAATACAGTAATTTGACTTTGGATGCGAATATTTCGAGAACCAAACCTCGCAGAGTATTTTCGTTTTCAGTTTTAGAAAGCTCTTAAAAATTTAAAAATGGATTTTTAAAACCGTTTCCGATTTCGAGGCTCGATTACGGAAATATCGCTATCCAAACACAAACGCTTTTGCATGTTTTGCACAGAAATGCAGTAAATCGAGCAATCACTTTGGATGAAAATATTTCGAGAACCAGACCTTCCACACGCAGTAAATCGAGCAATCACTTTGGATGAAAATATTTCGAGAACCAGACCTTCCACACGCTTTTGGTTTAGACGTCCGGATAGAGTTTGAAAAAACCTGTCTTTTGATGTATAGCTCGATGGGATTTGGAAACATTTTTTAAAAGTTGAAAAAAAGTGACAAGGGGGTAGTCCATGATTTTTTTCAAAAATCATTGAAAAAATTTTTGTCAAAATTTTTACATCGCTGGAAAGCTCTGGGAATTTGCTATTCGCCACTGCAAACTGCAACCCCTTACGAGGCTTTGTTGTGGAAATATCGCCATCGACACTTTTTAAGGTTGGACCGAAAAAAACAAAGAAATATCATTTCTG